>PVIU01007117.1:54242-94838 GCA_004026605.1 Ondatra zibethicus | reverse complement strand
GGGGTGGGGGGCAGGGGAAGGGGATAGGGGGAAGGAGAAGGGAGAAGGGAAGGACTGGGGCGAGCTCGGGGGAGTGGGAGGGTAGAGATGGAGTAAAGGTGGATATTGGAGAAGGGAATAAGATATCTACATTATTGGAGTCATTTTAGGACTGGCAAGATACTTGGCTCTAGAGGGGATCCCAGGTGTCCACAGGGATGTCCCCAGCTAGGTCCTTGGGCAGCAGAGGAGAGGGTACCTGAACTAGCCTTGTCCCATAGTCACATTGATGAATATATTGATCATCACCATAGAAATTTCGTCCAATGGGTGGAGATAGAGACAGAGACCCACATTCACATCAGAGCAATGGACTGAGCTCCCAAGGTCCAGTCGAAGAGCAGAAGGTGGGAGAAGATGAGCAAGGAAGTTAGGACCGTGAGGGGCTGGACCACCCACTGAGACAGTGTGCCTGATCTAATGAGAGCTCACCAAATCCAGCTGGACTGGGACTGAATGAGCATGTGATCAAACTGGACTCTCTAAATGTGGCTGCCAATGGGGGCAGACTGAGAAGCCATCAACAATGACACTAGGACCTATCTCCTCTGCATGTATTATCTCTTTGGGAACCTAGTCTATTTGGATGCACACCTTCCTAGACCGGGATGGAGGGTGGAGGGCCTTGGACTTCCCACAGGGCAGGGCACCATGCCCTCTTTTAAGGAAGCAGCAGGAGGGAGGAGGGGGGAGTGGGAGGGGACTGGAAGAAGGGGAAGAAATGTAAATTTTTTTGAATGGAAAAAATAAAAGAATGTGGAAAAAAAGAAGAAAAAAATAAAAATGTAATATATAATTAGGAAATATAGGTTGTTAATGGATAATCATCAATAACAGTCAAGCTTGTAGTCTTGTTAGTTAGATTTTCTAGATATATAGAGAGATTTTTCAGTTAGATAGACATTCTTCATATCTTTCAAAGACAACAGAATATGGCATTTAATGTTTTAATAACTTAGGGCTTTTCAGGACAATGAGACACATCTGTTCATGGCAGCACCAATCTACTTAAGAGAAAAATGGGCATTGAAGAGGCTCCTTATGGAGTTTGTTAGCCATTTAGGCAAGAAACTACTCTTGCCTAGACTGTTGCATAAGCTGAACACAAAGAACCTGCAGAGAGAGGACTGCTGAACTTGCCTAAAGGTGAGATGATCCTTCGGGGTTCCTGATTCATGAAAGAGTCTATGAGACATTCCGCAGGATACAAAAGAAAGTGACAGAACTGTCTTTAAAAGTTTCTGCTTCATGGAAATGACTTCTGGATACTATGAGCCTGTAGGCTGAAGATGGATGCCCCAACAGTACAGAAAAACTTTGGGTGACTGTCCAGGAAGCGAGATGTCTCTGTCATTTCTAGAGTTTTGGAAGTTGCTTACTTCTTGTTTACTTAGGTAATATTATATCCTCCTGGAGTCTTTGATGGAGTTGAAGAATATATAGATATAGTTTTCCTTAGTTATGATAAAAGATAAAATAGATCTAAATATTGTAACTGTAATTCTTGCTTGATATCTGTTTTGTTATATGTAATTTTACTATGTTAAAATGAAAGCCTTTCTTTTTTGTTTAAATAGAAAAGGGGAAATGGTGTAGGAGGTCCTTCTGTATTTGTTTTGCTTTCTTTGGTTGAATAAAGAAACTGTCTTGGCCTTTTGATAGGGCATAACTTAGATAGGTGGGGGGGAGAGAACTGAATGCTGGGAGAAAGAAGGCAGGCAGAGAGAGAGCCGCCAAGGAGTCACCAGAGTCAGACATGCTGAATCTTTCCTGGTAAGCCACGACCTCATGGTAAAAACAGATTAATAGAAATGGGTTAGATTAAGATGTGAGAGTTGGCCAAGAAGAGGCTAGATATAATGGGCCAGGCAGTAATTTAATTAATACAATTTCTGTGTGGTACCTCCATACTACACCTTGCTTTTTTTTCTTTTTGCTAAATCTATCTATCTATCTATCTATCTATCTATCTATCTATCTATCTATCTATCATCTATCTATCTATCTGTTTTTGCTTTTATCAAAAATAGGGGTTTTTATTTTTTTTCTCCTGACTATTGTTTTTCCTCCTTCTACTCCTCCCAATTCCTCCCCATCTCCTTTCCCATCTGGATTCACTCCCTTTCTGTCTCTCACTAGAAAACAAACAGGTTTCTGAGGGATAATAATAGAATAAAATATAATATAATAAGATAAAACTAAAACCAACATATTGGAATTTGACAAAACAAACAGCAGGAAAGAAATAAAAGCAAGAGAAGACAGAAGAAACAGAGATCCATTCACCCACATGCTTGGGAATCCCATAAAAACAGTAAACTTGAAGCTGTAATATATAATGAGGACCAGGTGCAGACCCATGCAGGCCCTGTGCTTGCTGCTTCAATCTTTGAGTTCATAAGACTTTGCTCGAATTGATTGACAGGACCTTGTTTCCTTGGTGTCCTCCATCCCCTCTCACACTCTTTCTGCCTCTCCTTCCTCATGGTTTCCGGAGCCCTGAGGGAAGGGATCTGATGGAGATACTACGTTTAGGCTGCATGTTCCACTCTTCTCCTAATGTCTGGCTGTGGGCCTCTGTTTTTGTCTTCAACTGTTTTATACATTTCCATCTATTATTTATGTTTTCATAGATTTCTTTAAGGGATTCATTATCTCCTTAAGGACCTCCATCATATTCATAAAGTTCTTATTAAAAGTGTGTGTGTGCGTGTGTGCATGTGTGTGTGTGTGTATGTGTGTGTGTGTACTCTTCAGGTAGTAGGTAGGGTTGCTGGGCTCTGGTAGAGTCTCTTGTCTTGGCTGTTATTGATTGTGCTTTTACACTGCTGTCTAGGAATCTGAGTTTGGGAAGATTGTGATGCCAGGTGCTGATATCTGGCCTTGTCTTTATTGGGTGGGGGTTTTGTTCCTTGGTTTCTGTTACCTCTCTGGTTCTTAGGAGAGTGTGGTAGCTGTGTGTTGCCTGGTGGGAAATTCTTCTGGGAACCTGCTAGGTGTGGCCACTGGAGGTTCCAGAAAAAAAATGTGTTTCTGGTATTGGGCGTTGACACTTTGGAGTGGAGATAGGCAGGGGTGACTATGAGGGGGTCCACAGGAGGGAGGAAAGCAGGGTGCTCCACCAGGGTCTGCTTGGTCCCTGGGAAAGGGGCAGAGAGTGGGAAGAGGCAGCAGCAAGTGGTCTGCTACAGAACTGAGGATTGCATGTGGAGAGGAGGGATACATGCAGAGCTGCAGTCAGCCCCCTTGCTTCCCTGGCCGGAGTCTCCTTTCAGGTTTTTGAGTAGATGTCAGCAGTGTTTGGAGCCAATTCTGTCTTCACTCCCTTGAGTTGCAAAGATGAGGCTGCTTTCCTGTCTCTTTCTTAAATACAAAACAGATTTTTCTTAAAGTTTTTCTTCTTGTCCTATTGACCAGAATTGTCTCACACAGGCCATTCCTGACAAGTCCTTTGGGAGAAGAATGACACTGGCAATTATACTAACTAGATTCAAACCCCCCCCCCCTCCGAACTTGTATTCTCTAGAGCTTCCTGAGGGAAAGAAAGGTATCTGAGCAAATTTTGGATTCTGTTAGATTACAGGAGAAAAATGGCAATGGATGCCGACTTGGCATCAAAAACCTTTCCAGTTCATTTGGATCATGGAGTCCCACCCTTCTCTGATATCAGTATCCATGTCTTAGAGTTTCTGTTGCTGCAATGAAAAACCATGACTGAAAATCAAGCTGTGGAGGAAAGGATTTATTTGACCTACACTTCCATATTACTGTTCATCCTCAAAGGAAGTCAGGACAGGAGCTCAAACAAGGCAGGATCCTGGAGGCAGGAGCTGGTGCAGAGGACATGGAGGAGTGCTGCTTACTGGCTTGCTTTCTTCTAGAACCCAGGCTGGTTCCAGCACATTGGGCCTGACCTTGCTCATAAAGCACCAATTAAGAAAAATGCCTTACAGCTAGATCTTATGGAAGCCTTTTCTCAGTTGGGGTTCTGTTCTCTCAGATAACTCTAGCTTGTGTCAAGTTGACATAAGATGAGTCATCACAGTTGGTGTTTACGCCACATTTCTATGAACTTTGTGTTGAAAATGTTTATGGCTAACTGTCTTTGAGGTTTTTGTCCTCACAAGAGAAGAAGAGCAATGTGGTTATAATTTAACTGTTTGTGTTTTGTTTTCCATTGGTGCCAAGTACATGTGGTTGAAGATGTCAATTCTTAGACTCATCTTAAAATCCTAGAGAAAAATAAGACAATCTCTGAGGTCAGGAAGACCAAAGCAGATATACAAGTGACAATATCTGACTTTCAAGATGTTTACAAACTGCTTGGATGGAGTTACCAAAAACTGCTGACTGGGTAGGCAGAGGAATGGTGCTGATGGTGATGATGTCATTCAACCGCTTATCTCCTTAAGCATCCCTGTTCAAAGAGTTTACAACAACAAAGGCCTTTTCCTTTGCAAGCCTGTATGCCAAACTGATAATGGGACTCCTACCAAACAGGCCTATGTGAACAGAGCAGAGTAGGCCCCTGATACCTTCATTTGAGGTTTTGTGTGCGTGTGTGTGTGTGTGCGTGTGTGCTCTCATACCCATTTTAGATAGATTTCTTTAGTTTTCACGCCTTAGATCATGGGAACTGTTGTGATATGGGCCAGGAGAAAATAAGAACTATTTCAGATGAAAGGAGAAGAGAGATAGGTATCTGTGGATGGTGTGGGAGGTCCTTCTGTCTATGTATTGCTTTTATTGGTTAATAAAGGAACTACTTTGGGCCTATAGCAGAGATGTAGGGGAACAGAGCTAGGTTGGGGGAAAACTAAATGGAATGCTGGGAGGAAGAAGGTGGAGTCAGAGAGACGCCATGGAGCTGCTGCCAGAGATAGATGGAAACTTTGCTGTCAGGCCACAACCTCATGGCAATAAACAAATGAATAGAAATGGGTTAAATTAATATAGAGTTAGCTAATAAGAGGCTAGAGCTAATGGGCCAAGCAGTGATTTAATTAATACAGCTTCTGTGTGATTATTTTGAAGCTGAGCAGCCAGGAACCAACAAGTGGCTCCTTCTCCAATATGTGGATCTCATGAACCCTTGAGATTTAGAACTAGCCACTGGCTGTATCCCAAGGAAGCTACAGATACCCCAGATATATGGGGGTGTGCCTCAAGAGATCAAAATAGTAGAGATGGAAAAACTTCAGACCACTTCAGTGCTGGGGAAGAGTCTATAATGAGAATTGTTCCAGGTTGGTTGGAACTGCCCTTGAGATGGAAGACTTTGAGTGCTGAAACTTCAGACATTCTGGGCAAATCAGGGTAAATCGTGATTCTCCTAGGGGAATCTGATGGAGTGGAGATCAAAAGATATTTCCTGCCTTATGGACACAATGTCTGCCTCCTCCATGCTTATCTCTTTCAAGTAAAACAACTTCAAAGGAGAAGGCATTATAACATGACTGGAAGTTTTGGGTGGACATAAGTTCAACCTTCAGTTGAAAACTTTACACCAAAGTATTTCAACGTTCATACATCTTCTATTCCAATGAAATGCTCTTTTTACTATATGATAACTCCAAAAAGTATCTTGTAATCAGACACATTAATGTGCCTATAGGAATATTTGGTGATATTTATGTCAAACAAACAAAGTGCTGTATCAGATATAAAGCTTAGGCTAGGTGTTGCTGCCAAATGGGCCCAAGTAAGTTTAAATTTTGCTTATAGTTATTATACTTTTCAGAAATCTTACAGTCTTGGAATGATGGCTAGCGGAGTGCTGTATTTGTAGATAGTGGTGGGTCTAAAAATCCATCCTCAGTTTATGACATCATCTATCTCATGTTCCAAGATCAAATCTACCTCATGTTTCCCAATAATTGACTAAAGATTCTGGAGAATTAATAAGCATATAATGCCACTTACCACACTCATGAAACTGGAATCAATAACTCATTTAAATGACAACACCTGATGATAGATGCAGCGTTCACATGCTCTGTTTACACATAATGCATTTTTAATGCTGACAACCAAGGTGCAATTATCACAGTTTAAAATAGCTCTGTAAAGGTTAACTGAGATTCTGGATCTGCTTGACTGGACCATAAGGAAGCAAAAGTTTGTCCTTGAGTAATACTGCTGACTGCAGGCTAATGTCAGGCTTGAAACCATGGGCTTTTGGTCAGACAGTTTCCTTTAATGTCTATAAGGAAGCAAAGTCAATGACTTTTGTTTATAAAGTGTCTCCCAGGGATCCAAAATAATAACGCATTTGTTTGTAATCCTAGAAGGCATGATTATTGCCATCACAGTTGTGCACAAACCCAGTCATTCTCTTCCTGATGCAAAAACTATCAACCATCAGTTCCTGGGCCTGAAGAGTTATGCCAAGTAAGGTAACCAAGGGTGTCTTAGACAATTTCTTTCTAATAAAACCATGCCTAACTTGGACTTGACTCTGTTTGTGCCTGTCTTATTTTGCCACACAATGTGTAGTTTGGCTGTCTAGTCAGACATGTCTGATGGAGGTCTGAATAAAAGGTTTTGTTTTCATCTCATTTGCTTTTCAAAGAGCTTCAAAATCAGTCTTCATGTCAGACCCATTTACACAGGTGTTTTAGGCCTCCTGGGTTTTGGGGTTCAATGCAAATGACAAACTCATAACCTGAGGAAAATCTAAACTATTTGTGGACATACAACACCATGCTTCTAATAATCGCAAATGAGGCTTTGTCCCTTTCGGGGCATCTCATCAGCAAGTGAACTCTCACGTTGCTATTTCCTTTCCTGCCTCATTTAAACCTTTGAAAACACTTTGCAGCTCCTACAGTGGCCAGTGCACACAACATCCCCTGTTGCCTTTGTATGAACAGGACACTCCTGAGAGTCTTACCCTAGGCCTGGCAGGAGGCCACCCTGTAGTGACAGCAGCAACTGATACTGGCTGGCCAACTTTGCTTTCCATTTGTTCAGCAGGTAAGTATGAATTCAACCCTGTTCTTCCTGAGAATGTCCCCCAGAATCCTACCTAATGATAACCTGAAAAGAGAGAACAGAGTAAAAGCAGATTCTTCATTTTTTTGGCTCACTATTAAATATAATGATTGATATTTGTTTTATGACTTGAGCATGGAAATCCATATTTCTTTCATTGTCACTCTGTAACTAATCATCCTACATGAAAGAAATCTGATAGAAAGTCATGGAACAAATGAGTAAATAATAGTATGAGTAAACAATGCAGACTTTATTATTTCCCTTATGCCCCGCCCACCCACAGTGCAATTCAAGTGTAGTGGAAAGCTGAGGGGTTTCTATACTTAAGCCTACATGCTATAAAAATTGTACTGCAGTCAGAGGCACCTATATTCACCTAGGCAGCCTTTTTAAAAATTTATCAAAGAATGGGTGTCCATCCCATAATAGTAAGTGCCACAGGTGCTACTGATTAGCCTGTTTAACACTGTGGAATGACTCCAGAAAGAACAGTGTAAATGAATCATCGTAATCAGTTGGAGACGCTGATGACTTGGAATGGTGTCCAGCAACACTTCAACCCTTGGTAGCACCCCAGCCAATGGTTCTCATCCCAATTGGATGCTATGCATAAAAAAGGCAGACCTTCCCCAAATCCTCCTATCCTCTACAACCTCAGTGGAACTCTGAAACACAGCCTGCTAATACACAGAGAGGACCAAGAAAGAGGAACTCTGAAGCACATGAAAGAAGGCCAAGAGAGACCGTGGTGGCTCCCAAAGACAGACAGCCACTGCAAGGATTGGACCAAGAGGCAAAGACACTGCTGGCTCCAATTGGAGGGAAAGATGGGTAGGCGCCAATGCAAAAATTCTTTCAACAACCTAAAAACAACATGGTAACACCGGAACCCAGTGGTCATACAACAGTAATACTTGATCATCCTAACCCAGAACAAGCAGAAGAAAACAATTTTAAAAGTAACTTTAAGATGATGGAGACCTTTGAAGAGGAAATAAAAAATTCCCTTAAAGAAATGGAGGAAAAGACAAACAAAAAAATTAGAAGAAATCAATAAATCTCTCAAAGAAAACCAAGAAAAAACAGTCAAATAGGAGAAGCAAACAGTTCAAACAGTTCAAGACTTGAAGACTGAAATAGGAGCAATAAATAAAACACAAACTGACAGAATTCTGAGTATGAAAAGTCTGGGTAAATGAACAGGAACTACAAAGGCAAGCATAACCAACAGAATACAAGAGATGAAAGAGATAACCTCAGGTGTTGAAGATACTATAGAAGAAACAGATTCATAACTCAAATAAAACATTAAATCCAACAACTTCTTAACACAAAACATCCAGGAAATCTGAGACACCATGAAAAAAACAAACCTAAGAATATTAAAAGGTGCAAAGGAAAAAGATCAAGTAACATATAAAGGTAGACAGATCAGAATTACACCTGATCAATGGAAACCCTGAAAGCCAGAAGGTCCTGGACAGATGTGCTGCAGACACTAAGAGACCACAGATGCAAGCCCAGACTACTATACCCAGCAAAGCTTTCAATCACCATCAATGGAGGAAACAATATATTCCACTACAAAACCAGATCTAAACAATACCTATCCACAAATCCAACCCTACAGAAAGTACTAAAAGGAAAATTCAAACCCAAGGAAGCTAACTGCACCCCCCAAAACACAGGCAAAAGATAACCTCACACCAGCAAACCCCAAAGAAGGAAACACACAAACACTACAACCAAAAAATAACAGGTCATTAATCACTGGTCATTAATATCTCTTAATATCAATGGACTCAACTCACCTATAAAAAGGCACAGGCTAAGAGAATGGCTACGAAAACAGGATCCATCCTTCTGCTGTATATACGAAACACACCTCAACCTCAAAGACAGACATTACCTCAGAGTAAAGGGTTGGAAAAGATTTTCCAATCAAATGGACCTAAGAAACAGGATGGTATGGCTATCCTAATATCTAACAAAATAGACTCCAAACTAAAATCAATCAGAAAAGATGGAGAAGAACACTTTATACTTATAACAGGAACAACCCATCAAGATGAAGTCTCAATCCTGAACATCTGTGCCCCAAATACAAGAGCACCCACATATGTAAAAGGAACATTATTAAATCTTAAATCACATATCAAACCCCACACACTAATAGTAGGAGATTTCAAGACCCAACTCTCCCCCAATGGACAGATCAAACAGACAGAAACTTAATAAAGAAATAAGAGAACTAACAGATGTCATGACTCAAATGGACTTAACAGACATCTACAGAACATTCCACCCAAACACAAAAGAATATACCTTCTTCTCAGCACCTCATGGTACCTTTTCTAAAATTGACCACATACTCAATAACAAAGCAAACTTCAAGAGATACAAAAAAAATTGGAAAAACCCCTGTATCTTATCAGATCACCATGGCTTAAAGTTAGAATTCAACAACAACAGTAATTGCAGACAACGTACAAACTCACGGAAATTGAACAATGCTCGATTGAACCACCCCTAGGTCAAGAACAAAATAAAGAAAAAAATTAAAGTCTTCCTAGAATTCAATGACAATGAAGGCACACAGTACTCAAACCTATGGGACATTATGGAGACAGGGCTAAGAGGAAAGTTCATAGCACTAAGTGCCCAAATAAAGAAAGTGGAGAAATCTCACACTAGAGACTTAACAGCACACCTGAAAACTCTAGAACAAGATGAAACAGACTCACCCAGGAGGAGTAGATGACAGGAAATAATCAAATTGATGGCTGAAATCAATAAAATGAAACAAAGAAAACAATACAAAGAATTAATGAAACAAAGAGTTGGTTCTTTGAGAAAATCAACAAGATAGACAAACCTTTAACCAAACTAACCAAAAGGCGGAGACAGAACATCCAAATTAACAAAATCAGAAATGAAAAGGGGGACATAACACCAGACACTGAGGAAATCCAGAGAATCATTAGTTCATACTACAAAAACCTGTACTCCACAAAATCAGAAAATGTAAAAGAAATGGACAATTTTCTGGCTAGGTGTCACATACCAAAATTAAATCAAGACCCAGTGTAAAGAAATAGAAGAAGTGACCAAAAGCCTCCCAAACAAAAATATCCCAGGGCTGGATGGTTTCAGTGCAGAATTCTACCGGAACATCCAAGAAGAGCTAATACCTATCTATACTCCTCAAAGTTTTTCACATAATAGAAACAGGAAAAACATTGCCAAACTCTTTTTATGAGGCTACAGTTACCCTGATACCGAAACCACACGACTCAACCAAGAAAGAGAATTACAGACCAATCTCACTCATGAACATAGATACAAAAATACTCAATAAAATACTGGTGAACTGAATCATAGAAAACATCAAAAAATTATCCACCATGCTCAAGTAGGCTTCATCCCAGAGATGCAGGGATGGAACAACATATGAAAATCTATCAATGTAATCCATCATATAAATAAACTGAGAGAAAAAACCTATATGATCATCTCATTAGATGCTGAAAAAGCATTCAACAAAATCCAACACCCCTTCATGATAAAGGTCTTGGAAAGATCAGGGATACAAGGAACATATCTAAACATAATAAAGGCAATATACAGCAAGCTGAAAGCCACGATCAAATTAAATGGAGAGAAACTCAAAGCGATTCCACTAAAATCAGGAACAAGACAAGGTTGTTCATTCTCTCCATGGCTATTCAACATAGTTCTTGAAGTTCTAGCTAGAGCAATAAGACAAAAGGAGATCAAGGGGATTCAGCTTTGTAAAAAAGAAGTCAAACTTCCTATTTGCAGATAATATAATAGTATATATAAGTGACCCCAAAAACTCTACCAGGGAACTTCTACAGCTGATAAATACCTTCAGTAATGTGGTAAGATACAAGATCAACTCAAAAAAATCAGTAGCCCTCCTATATACAAATGATAAAGAAGTTGTTTTCTTTTTAAAGATACAATACAATACAATAAAAAAGAGAAACAAAAAGGCAGACCTTCCTCCTCAAGTAATAGCATACTCCTTTCTATCCCAGAGGGAGCCATGGTTGCCCTAGGGTTGCAGAAACAGTGATATTGACTGCCCAAGAGTTCACATGAGTAAGAAAAGGACCCTGAAGTCTGTTGAGAAGCCTTAAAGTTTGAGAGAAACCCAAGATTTTAAGAACTGAGCAAACAATGGCCAGTACTGTGGGACACATCTATTATTGAAATGACTAACCTTCACTTGCAAAGTCATCTGTAACCTTTACTCATGAACAGTCTCTCTTGGGTTAACTGTGCTGTGAGTTGTCCCTGAAGACACAGGACATTTGGTGCTGTTCTTTTTGGTTCAGCTCAGAGAATTTGGAAGATTCCACCCATCACCTTGAAAGTAAAATTATGTCATCTATGTTCCCTAAAAAACTCAAATGGAAGCCAGTTTGCTATTTGAAGGTGAAGTATTTATGTTTGGATAATTATATCACCTCTAACTTGGTATGTTTAGCATGATACTCTTCAAAAAAAATACCTGTCCCATATTTCTCCCAAACTGTTTCTGAATGACAGTTAGGAGTGGAAAGGTGACCTGTAAGTTACCCGTATGGGATACTGCTAAGAGCTTTCTTGGGTACCAGTTTCTTGTAGCGTAGAGCCTTCCCTACTGAGCATCTGAGAGAGTGGTGGCCTTTATCCACACTTATACATACATATATGTATATATGTGCACATCCATTATAGAATCTGCATATGAGAGAGAGTATACACTGTCTTTCTGAGTTTGGGTCACCTCACGATTATGCTTTCCAGCTCCGTCCACTTTACTAAAAGTGTCATGATTCCCTGTTCTCTGCAGTTGAGTAATATTCTATGGTGCACATGCACCACATCTTCACTATCCATTGTCTGTTGATGGACAGCTAAGCTGGTTCTGTTTTCTTGGTTTTGTGGATAATGCAGCAGTATGTGAATGGATGTACAGGTCTCTCTGTGGAAGACTATAGCATCCTTTGGGAAAAGGCCTAGGAATGGAATAGTTGGGCCATGTTTGTCCTATTTTGAGGAACTGCTGATTTCTGGAATGGCCGTAGTAATTCAAACCATCATTAACAGTGAATAAGGTTTCCTCTTTTCACACAACCTCTCCAGTATTTGTAGTCAGGTTTCTTGATGACAGCCATTCTGACTGGGGTGAGGTAGTATCCCAAAATAATTTTAATTTTCATTTCCTTGATGGATAAGGGTATTGATCTTTTAAAAATATGTTCTGGTTGTTTGTGCTTCTTCCTTTAAGAACTATCCATTTTGTTGGTTGGCAGTTTTGATTACTTGGTGCTTTAGGAGAATTTTCTGTAAACTCTGGATATTAGCCCCCTATGCTGGCTCATCTCCTTTGTCAACACAACACATGCTAAGGTCATCGAGGAAAGAAGAACCTCAATGGAGAAAATGCCTCCATCAAATTGACTTGTAGATGAGTCTCTGGGATGTTTTCTTGATTAATGATTGATGTGGGAGGAAAAACAGAAAAAGGAGATTTGTTTAACATGACCACACTGAAAAGATGGAGGCCTGGAGAGCCTTCCCTGGCAAGTACAGCTTTAAGGTCCTGATGTGAGTTTTAGGTTTAACTAGAGACCAAGAAGTTTACAAAGCTGAGCAGTCCTGGTCAGGGTCTGGTTCCACATGTCAAGGACCCATCATTGTCTTGCATTTAATCTCTCCTACAAGGTAGGCTGACAAGTTTCAGAACTACCTATGAGGGTGAAATCTCTCCCTAAGAGATGAATTTCTTCTCCAGCTGGTACCAAGCTTCAGCCTTTTCCTTCTCCTGACATCAGATTCCTGGAGAAATTCCAGTTTCTCCAAGACCATCTTCTCAGCCACCTGACAACTGAGTGGAACAGACGGTATCTCTTTAATATACCTTTCCTCCTGGCAGCTCCCAGCGAAGAATTGCACTTTTTCTGTGTTTGTATATTCAGAGCCTAGCACACGTCCTGAGAACAGTTGGTGTTTAATATAAGTTTGAGGGATGACTAGATTAAAGTGAATGAATATGTATTCCTAATAACAGACAGGAAAGTAGATAGTGAAATGCCTGTGCTTAAGTGCAGTAAAAGAAAATCAAAGAGGAAGGAGTAAAAAGCCAGTCTTTTAGATATGAGCTAGCAGCTGTAGGCAAGAGCTCCTCAGAGAAGTCTTGGGTAGTAGGAGGCTGAAGCTAGAGAGGTGTGGAGGGGGAGGGGCTTCTGTAAACATGTGGCGTGCTGAGTTCATGCTTGGCAGGGGAGGATGTGTTTTCTGGCAGCCTAGTGAATAATGGAATCTGAGAGCTAGAAGTGCTTGTGAGAGCCACTCTAAGCCAGCTCCTCATTTTGTAAAAGAGATGTCTGAGGCTTATTAAATTATTGGGAGGGAGGAACTTGATTCTAATGCCCTTTCCACTCTTCCAAATGCCCAAATTGTGTTTGCAAGGCAGGGCGAGATCAACAGCAATCATGCCTTTGAGCATCTACCATGTGCTTTTTGTATACATATGTGTTTGTAGTTCCATGGGTAGCATGCTACAATAGAGCAATTCTCAGATGTTCTAGTAGATACTGCAGGTTGTTTTCATGACACAGGATCTAACAGTTGTAGTTCTTGTCCCTTTCAATGCTGTAGCGACCCTGACTTTGAGTTATTAGTATTTGCCTGGCAACCAACCAACTCTGCTATCACATCCTATTGATAATTGGTGATAAACTGGTCAAGGAACTCAAAAGTACAGGCAATCAAGTCAGCCTAAAGTGAAACCAAGGCCAGAGCTCTCCAACTAGATGTCAACAGTAGAAGAGGGAGAGAATGAACTATGTGGAAAAGAATACAGCGTTCCTACGACAGAAAGGAAGTGGAGGAACTGCAGGTAGTTTGAAGAAAGCATTCTCGCTTTCACACCGGAATTTGAGACAGATTCCCTAAAAAGCTGGTTCTACAGGGTGGGCACAGGGCTGGGAGGTATCCCACTATGGTAAATGCTTAAGATTTGGGGATAAGTAAACCAAAGCAAGGAGAGGTACAGGCAGGGATAGGAAGATGATGCTGCGACCTACAGTCTTCTAAAGATGTTCCAGTTTGGCGGGACCTCAAGGAGCTCATCTTCATTCCTAAAATATGAGATTAGCTTCATAGTGGTTTCTACATGAAGGTCTACTAGTGTTCTCAGTGCCTCAGAGCTAGCCAGCGTGGCGCTTGACCCCTGCTGGGGCAGAGCGCTCCTGTTTCCCGTGTGTGTGTGTGTGTGTGTGTGTGTGTGTGTGTGTGTGTGTGTGTGTGTGTGTGTTACTATCACCATCTCTCTGTGCTTAGAGATTAAGTTCTTATTTCTTCTTTAAAAACATTAAGTCACTCTTCCAACAAGTTAACTTTCACTCTTTAGGGAGTGGAGGGAGCCCTGAGTGAATGTGTATTTTCTGCAGCCTTCCACCCTGCCACTGTGGACTAGCTAGACTCTGAATGGGTAAGCCAACCCAATGCATTTCTCTTACAATTGCATATGTATTCTATTGATTCTTTTGCTCTAATACAAAAGTACACCTCACGCTTTTCTCCTCATTCAATTAACTTGCTCAAGCTAAACAATTTTTCTCAAGTACTGTTTTCTATGTCGTTCTCACATCCCCAATCTCTCTTTCTCTTTCTCCTTCTCCATCTCTTTCTCTTTTTTCCTTTCTCTTCTATCTTAATTTTTCTTTTTCTTTCCTTCTTTTCTCTTTCTCCTTTCTTTTTCCTTCCTTCCTTCCTTCCCTTCATTTTATTTTTTGAGATAGGATCTAACATAAGCCAGGCTGGCTTCAAACTTACTGTGTAGCTGAATATGACCCTGAATTTCTTATTCTCCTGCTTCCCCCTCCAGTCCCAATTGCTAAGATTATGGTGTGTGCCATGCCTGACTTATTTGGTGCTGGCGATTGAACCCACTGTTTCACATATGCTAGACAAGCACTCTACTGTGTTAGCTATTTCAGCCCTCTTTATAATTTTTTTAAATTAAACTTAGAACCTTTTACATATTTGGCAAGTACTCTACCACTGAGCTATATATCTCCAGCACAAACATTCCCATACTTTTAATGGTTTCCATTGGCCAATAAAAAATTAAAAAAGACTAAACTTCTCTGGAGTTAGATATTCAACTTATTACCACACTCATTTTCTCTGTTCCTCTACAGTACAGGAGTGCTAAATGATGCACTCAGAATCCTAATGTGGGTCATAGACTCTCAGCTCTCCACTTACTGAACATCCATCCGTTCCCTCTACCTGCTTATTTTGGACAAATATTCATGATGCTCATAGGGATCCAGAAGTAAGACAAGCATAGCTCCTATTTCAAAGATCTTTACACTCTAACTCATAAATGTCATTCCTAAATATACAGTATTATGATGGCAATAGAGGACGTCACCCAAGAGCATGATTTTTTGATGTAAGACATAAAATGGTAAGAGGTTTAGCTTGGCCAAGGAGCACTCTATAAAGAAAGAAATGCATGGAGAACATTAATCCTACTTTGTTTCCAGTTTGAAGTCAATATGCAATTCCTCAACTTGTCCTTAACTCTGGAGTCTACATTGACAAACTACTTACTCTTCTGAACTCCCTGCCGCTTTTCTCAGATCTTCGTCATATTTGTCTTCCAGCTGTACCAATTGTGTTCATTGCTCTACCTTGCCACATGGGTGATGTCATGACAGAACCATATTTTATATGCCTTGCAGTCACTTTGAGTACTTAATCCAAGGAGAAGCTCAAGAATGGAAAATAAATGCATGTGTCATAAATAAACATACTGGTTAGTGGATGCTCCTGGTTAAAGTTCCATGGAGAGCCAATGAGCCTGAGAGAGGCTGCTGCAGCTGCACCAAAGACCATGTGCCACTGCTTTTTACGACCACAAACATACACTCAATGTTAATGACAATGAAGAGGCCCTACCCTCAAATCCCTCAAAAAAGCGTAAAGGTGGATAGGTAGTTAGGAAAAGCTGGATCTGTTCATAGTGCTACAAGAAATCCCTACTCTACCTAATTAGTCTTACATTGCACACATTGTTCTCAAGAAAATCTCTAGAGGGGAACATGCTGCATTCTGTCAGCTAACAAACATTCTCAGTGAAAAAGAAACTGTCTTCAGTAGTCTCCAGGCAGAAGAGCAATGGAAGCCTGCTGATGAAAGATAGGCAAACAGACAGCAAAAATTTTTCCACCAACTAAAATTTAGAAATGGATACTACATGCCAGCTTGTATCAAATCGTCGTTGCCCTGCTCCTAGGTCTGTCAGTGCTCCCCTCTCTGTGGGTCCTGCCTCCTCCATCTCGGTTCTTTAATCTTCTTGAAGGAGACAGGAATAGGAGAACTCATTGAGTGACTCACACTGTAGCTCCGACTCTCTGTTTTCCCTCTTCTGTGGACTTCAGATGAAGCGCCAGACCAATCAACGTTTTGCTCTACGCAGGTAATGGAGTGATCTTTGCTGTAGGCGTTGAAATGAAAGCTATGAGACTGTGCCTACGTGACGGAGGCCAGATGACAAACAGTTTGCTATGGTTCAGAGAACACCTCTGAAAACCCCTAAGCTGCATTACAGTCACAGGAGGCTATAAATACAGAGGCAGATGAACTATGGCCTCTGATTCACAGGTGCGTGCTATCTAGTAGAGGATTCAGACATTTTGGAGGTGATCACTATTCTGCACTGTATGTGCAGAGAGGGAGGAACAAGAGGGAGGAAAGTCCACCTGCCTCAGGGTGAGTAGGAAAGTGGACAGCTAAATGGTCATGCTAATGTAGTTATCACAGATTGTCACATAGTAAAATAAACAGTCCTCTGTAAAAAGAGGTCACTGTTTCAGGTGAATAGCTCCCAGTGGCTCACATGAGGGTTCCACTGCCCAGATGAAAGCTAACCACTGAATTAAAATATTCAGTATTTTAATAAATTAGTATTTTAGTGTGTGTATGTATATGTGCACCAATGTATGCCATAGCACACATGTAGAAATCAGGAGAGAACTCATGAGTCAGTTCTTTCCTTCCACCGTGTGTAAATCTGGGGAATCCATTTGAAGTCGCCAGGCTTGCCAGCAAGTGTCTTCCCCTGCCGTGCCGTCTTGCCAGCCTGAGATTTCCTTATTTCAGTCGCCCAGAACAGCCACTCTCTCAGCTCTATGCACAGACTCTGAAATCTGAGATTATTTTGAATTGCTTAAAGTAAGGTTTATGTCCCTTGGCCATTTGACCGGGTAAATATTGTTATGAGTTATTCTTGTGCTTAGCTATACCTATAAACACTTGTGCCAACTCTTCTTCTCCCTGGGAGAAAACTCCTGAAATTTTCAAAATTGCCCCTGGTTCAGTAACACAAGTTGGAGTGTAAGAGTAAACACAATCATGTCAATGTCTTTTAGAGATGCTAGCAAGTTCGTGTGCAGGGCCTCTCGTAACCAGGGACTGGTCAGCACAATCATAGGTAAGTCTTGTCTTGGGCAATGGCTCCTTGAGATGCAATAGCAATTGTGGTAGAACCCTCCCTATTTCACTTTCTCCTTCTGACTCAGCCTAGAAAAGCAACCCAATTTCCAGCTGGATTTTCAGAACAAACTGCCCTTGGTCTCATTAATGAACTATCAGAGAAGTAGGTGTACACGGTTCCCACGACTGTCAGGAAAGGCTGGACTCTGCCTCTTACCCATTCCGTTTTTTGATACGGCTTGCTGTGAATATGGTTGCTGGGCCTCCAGCACCAACTCTAGATTATGAGGTGACAGGAAATGAAGCTGCAGATGAAGCCTAGCAGATGGGAAGAGTGGATGCCGCAGGGATGCCTTGTGGCCTCACCCACTCCCTACAAGTCACCCAGAGGTTTTGCTTTCTCACCGCTGCCACTCAGTCTCCGCTCCTTCAGATGCACCCGATAGGGACCAGAATCACTGCCCAAAGCAGACATTCACGTATTTCTAAAAGGTTGTCTGTTAGGAAGCTCAGATAGTTTTTCTAATGGGATCTTTATAGGATCCTGGCCCCGTCTCCTCTCTTCCCTTACGGCCTGAGAGTTTTGTTATTCCAACCATAGGTTCTCTTGCCACCTTTCGCTAGAATACTGCAGTCTGCTGCTCATGCTAGCTGTATTGTTACAAACTGGTTCATAGATGCTGATACGTCTTTGTATCTATCAGGTACATAAAAATGGAATGAGAATACCTATTTTGGCAGAATTGGGGGTGGGCAATATACTTTCCTGTATTTATAGTATAAATGTGACATATTGCTGTCTTCTTAAGAGCCACTTACTAATATCTAGGGAATTGAAAAGGGCCTGCATGTTTCCACCCATCTGCTTCTAAGAAGTAAAATCAATACCATGTATAAGGATATTTATTGCATTTTTCTTAAGAAAGGAAATATTTCATATAAAATGAACAGCTGAAGATATCGGAGGTCCGTCAACATAATGCTGGCATTTAAAATGATAGGGCTTGGATCTAATGAGATGATAAAGAGCCTGCCGCAGCCTGAGAACCTAAATTGCATCCCCTGCACTCATGTGACAAGTCAAGTACCTTGGCACAGTGGGAGCTGGAAGAGGGGGACTCTGGAGCTCACTAGTCACCCAGTCCAGACCAATCATTGGCTCTAGGATCAAAGAAAGACTATGCCTCAAAAAAAATAATGGCTTTCACATGTACACAAAGATGTGTGCATTCATACATGTATACATATGTGTATGCACACACATGAAATAAAGTGAGAGAACACAAAATGAATGTTTAGGGCCAGATGAATTTGCTCAGGACAAGTTGAGAAAGAGAAGAGAGGAGACCTAAGGACTGAGTCCTGGAACTTTCCAGAAGTCTAGGATTAGGAGGATGAGGATCTGGTCAAACAAAATAAGAAGTCATGGCCAGCAAAGTGAGAATGGAGCAAGGACAATGGTTTCTCAGCATCCAAACAAGGGAGGCTTTTTAGAGGATGAGAATGGCCCCATGCCAAATGCTGCTAAGAGCCGAGGAGGGAGAATCCACAAGTGAACCACCACAGCAACAGCAGAAGTAGTGATTGGTAGATAGCATACCTGCCTTCAGCAGGGTTGAGAAAGGATGGAGGTTAGGAAGCACAGAGAGGCAGCACAGGTAACTGGACTTCTTTCCACGAGGAAAATCTGTCTGTTGGTTAACAGGGAACTTTTGTTGAAGTATAAGACATTGTAACACATTTTTTAAAAAAAGAAATGACAACAGAGAACAAAACTAGGTGACTTGAGGGAGGGGTCATCTCCACAGTGAAGGTCACAGGTGGATAGTAACTCAGGGAAGGGTGAACCCCAGACTGGAGCCAGGATGGCACACTGCGCCAACCCAAGGGAACCTAGAGCATATGGGCACCAATGAAAGTACCACAGCACATTTGGTGGTGAGCATGGAAGAAATTCTCATCCGATTGCTTTGGTCAACATCCAGCTAAACTGCAGTCTCACAAGCAAGCACAGCTGAAAACAGAGGAACTGCAGAGTCTAAATCATCAGCCCACAGTCACATGAGCTACATGCTTATGCTAAGCAACTGAATTTTGGATGGTGCTTTACATGTTATTACCATAGCAATAGATAAGTGATGCTAGGAATGGTCCAACTCTCACAGTGCTGATAGAACCGCATCGTTTTAAAAGCGTACAGCCCATGTTACACCATGTGCCATTTTCTTTACCATTTGCCTGTGCTCTTTATGTCAGTAGCTGCCATAAACAGAGCTATAAGGGAGAGCTGCCTACACACATGGATCTGAGTTGTGAATTCTAAGTCTCTATGTATCTATAATACTAATTCTATTAGAAATGGGGATTTGACTTCTTTAAAAATATAGCCAGAGTCCATATTTGGTGTAGGAGGTCCTTCTGCATTTGTGTTGCTTTCATTGGTTAAATAAAGAGACTGCCTTGGCCTTTTGATAGGGCAGACCTTAGGTGGGTGGAGTAGACAAAACAGAATGCTGGGAAAAAGGCAGTGTGGTAGATGTAATGAATCTCCGGCCTGAGATGGACGTAGGTTAGAATCTTCCTGGTAAGCCACGACCCCGTGGTGATTGATACACAGATTACTAGATATGGGTTAAAGCAAGATGTGAGAGTTAGCCAAGAAGAGGCTAGATATAATGGGCCAGGCAGTGTTTTAAATGAATACAGTTTCTGTGTAATTATTTCGGGTATAAGCTAACCATGCGACTGGGAGCCGGGCAGCAGGACACAGCCAAGGGTGGCTGGGACGACAAGCAGCCCGCCCTCTCATTACTACACATATTTATATGCCAACAATTTGCTTCTACTTAATGGCAAATTTCTTTTTCTTTTTTGCTAATGTAGTAAATAAAAATGTAAATGACTACATATATCTTTTTATCTATCTTAGTAGATGGCTCTAGAGTGAACTTTCCAACCCGTCTGGTCCCACTGACTACTCAGGATCTATTTCAGATTCATCACCTGCCTCAAGAGGCATGGAAACCTGGCTTCACACCATTCCCCAGTGCTTCTGTATTGTCAATGACTTGCTTGGCCTCATACTGAATGTCAGTCATTTCTGCTTAATGTAATGCAAGATGGGGGGGGGCGTTGGGGGCTAGGACCATCACAGATTTGGAAGATGTGTTCATAAATAGAAATGGTGAAGAGTGGTTGGAAGGAGGGAGGCAAAAAGAAAATTAAAGAGAGAGAACAATGGGGCAGATCGGGTTCTAGAGTCACTTCCTTTGACATCTGCCATGTTTGGTCATTTGAGCCTCTCAAGGAATTTTATGTTAACCACAATTTGCTTTTTAAACTTTTTTGAATTTCACACTTCAGCTGCGGGTGTCCTTGTTCTGGTCTTGTTTAGGCAACCTTCAATTAACTTTGACACATTTTGTAACAGTCAGAGTGACGCACGTATGGGCGAGCATTTTCATCTAATCACCGGTCAGTTGCTCTAAGTAGGTTGACATTCTCACAGGTCAAAGCGCCACATGGCAAAGTATTAAACATGAGAAGGACTGACTGCCCATGGTGGAGTGATGCAGTTCTTGAGGGTAGAGCTCGGCCCTCATACTTTACCTATGTTATAGTTACAACGCCATATCAAACACATATTTATGTGACTCTCCAGCTACAAGGGTAGAATTGCCATGCTGGACACCTTTCTAATTTTGCCCCAGCTCCCCGGGTTTATTGCTTTGCACCCTAAGGGCAATTAGCTTAGATAGTGCCTTCTGATATTTAAGCTTTTTTTTTGTGTGTGCTTCTAACTAAATCGCATTTTAAATAATAGCCATGTCTGAAATTAATAGGTCTCTGGAGGAAAAAGAGAATGTGGGTGCCTGAAGAGAACTGAGATGGGGTCCCACTCAGGACAAAGTACAGAAGCCTAATGTAGTCTTTTATCTTCCCAGTTAAATGGGCCTGCGAGTAAGTGGCTGGAGAGAGTTAACCTCTTGTAACTGATATGATTTCCTGGATGGCTCAAGAAAACACAATGTCTTTAAGCTCTGAGCTGGAATTCTTAAATAAAGCTCCAAGTTGAAAAGACATATTTAAATCAAGCTTTGTTATCTTCATTTCTATGGCTTTCCCACTTACTGCGCTTTCCCCCTTTTGTGCATAGTGAGTCTTAGTTAGGAGGGAAGGAGCTGGCAGGGAAGACAACAGTGCCATTCAGGCTTCTAGTGGGCTCATCTGACAATCACCAAACATTGGTGCCATCGAGAGGGAGTGTGCAGGGAAGAAAATCAGAAGGACGGCCTCTGGCTCAGAGGCTGCACTGGGACTCTGCAGCAGCCCTTTTCTTGAACAATTCATTCAAACAATTGTTTTCTTCTGTCTGGAGAACAACTGGTTATTTGAGTCAATTTGGAAACAAATGGTTGTTTTGACTTCAGGCTCTCTACCCCAAGGCAAAACTGAAGTTTGCATTTTGCTACAGCTATGTTCAATTCACTACTAAATTGACATCTGGTTAGAGAGACACACAGCTGCCAATTATGTCCCAAAGGCAGCAAATCAGTGTTGGCATACTTTGCGGCCTTCGTAGGAGCAAGAGGATGAACACAGAGGATGCTCTGGGCGGATGCACTGCAAAGCCAGGTGTGGTGGTGCTGGCTTCCAGTCCCAGCACTTGAGAGGTGAAGGCAGGGGGATCAGTAGTTCAAATTCTCAACAACAGCAACAACAACAACAAAATGGTAGAGTGACTGGAGAGGTGACTTCATGGTAAATGCTTGCTTTGAAAGCATGAGGACCTGAGTTGGGAATTCCCCACACCCACGTGACTATTTGTGGCTAGTTCTGCACAAACCTTACCTTTAGTAATGGGTATGGTGACAGAAGGACCCCTGGGGCTTGTTGACTGCTGGGCTACACAAAACAAGGAAAGCTACAAGTTCCAGGAAAGACTGACTCAATGGAGCAAGGCAGAGAGAAAGAGAGAGAGAGAGAGAGAGAGAGAGAGATTATATATGTATGAGTTTGTGTGTGTGTGTGTGTGTGTGTGTGCAAGGGGCCAGGGTATAGCTAAGTGGTAGAATACTTTTTTAGTTTGTTTAATGTCCTAGGTTCAATACCCAGAAGTACATTTGTGTGCGTGTGCGCACGCGCACACACACACACACACACACACACACCAGCAACATGGAAAAATAGTGTCAGCAGATTTTTTTAAAAAAATCCAAGCAACCAGTAATCTGTGAGTTTAGTTTTTTTGCTTATTTTCTTTCACTATGCTTGTGTGTGTGCGTGTGTGTGTGTATCTGTGTGTGATAATATGTTGTCTTAAAAGCAATTGTTTCTCATTCATTTATTCTGTTCATCCTGGTCATGTTTCCAGGCCTGAACTGTCTAAGATGTGCCATGCTGCATGTGACTCCGTCCGTGTGTCTTTCTTGTCTGTACATCTGTCTCATGGTTGCCTATCCAGCTGTGATATTCTTTCGACTATCACAAAAGTGTATAACAAGGGAAAGCCGGGAGAGTGGTGCCCTTGCCATGTCAGCTCAGAATGCTGGGGGATGACAGTGTCTCCACAGCTCTGTCTAAGCTCCATAGAGACTGGAGGCTGACAAACAGGGCCTTCTAGGTATCTACAAGAATTTATCCTCTCTCAATTCCAAGGCATATTTGGTCTCTTGACTGAATTTTTATGCATTCGTTAGCACTTAGCATTCATATGGGTTTCTCTACCCTCAGCAGCAGAAAAGACTTCTTCGGAGGATGATTTTTATAGCTGTCCATAAAAAGACCTCTAGTGACAATAAGTTTGACAACTGCAAGAGGTCTGTGATGACTGAGGCCAAAGCAAAGAGGCAGAGGTCACAGGGCAGAGGGCTCCAACTCACCCCCACCCCACCCCTCAGTTACACTAATGGCTCTCATGCCACATGGGGCACTTGGAACCTGTGAGGCAAAGTGGAAGTGGTTTCCATGGTGATGAAAAGGCTCAGCAGGACTTCAGCCTCTTGGAGATGGTCATCCATTGGCTACCAGTGCACTTACCTCCAGCCAGCCTTAGCAAGCTGGGGGCCTCTGGAAAGCAGGCCTCCATGAATAGATCTCTGGAGTGCTTTGTGGATACTATTCATCCTTTTCAAGGCTCTCTTCCAAGAAAGGAGCTCTGCTTCCTCGAAGACCTTGTTTTTACAGACAGTTCTTTGCATATGCTGTGGGCAGCCCAGCAGCAAACACGTGCACACACTCCAGCCGTGGATCCTGCATCTTCTCTTGCTGTGATTCTGAAATACTGGGTGGTAGGGAAGGGTGCATTCAGAGGACAGGGATCCTCCAGTTAGCATCGTTGTATCATCAGAGACAAGTCAACATCTTTATGTCCTCATCTATTGAAAATGGTAACTCATTGTCTTGTCTACTTGAAAGAGATTTTATACTTTTAATATGAAAGAAAAACAGGCTTCTCAAATTTCTTTGTGTAGATTGTATGTAGATGTTTTATTACTGCTATCCCTTTGCAAAGCTGGTTACTATACACTACTGTAGGGTGTTAGTTATGCTATAAGAAGATTGGATCGTCCCTTGTGACACCTGACCAAAGAATGATGGACTGAAGGCAGTGTTGATTCCACATAATTGTTACTTATTTGAGATTGTCTGCATCGTTCTACCGAATCCTGCCTGATTTCTTGACATTAGCCATTAATCCAGCAAAACTCAAGATGAAGAAGTTAATGGGCTACCTTCCCAAGGTAAAGGACAGACCATCTCATGGCATCATTGATACGTGTGCTACCTTACGCAGAGACTTTATCATTGCTCTCCAATCTGTAACAATACAGATGGTCCTTGAGGACATTATACTGCAACGGAGCACTGGATGATTCTATGAATAAGATTCCAGGACAGTCAGGAAACTGGAATACTTTGCCTTCTGTTGCTATAATAACACCATGGCCAAATGCAACATTGGGAGGAAAGGATTCTCCATCTTCCAAGTTACCCTTGAGGGTAACCAAGGAACTCAGACAGTCTCTTGAAGCAGAAACTGGAGCAACACCGCTCACAGGCTTGCTTGCTGTGGCATTCAGCTGCTGGCTACAGTAAGTTGGTGCAAAGCTGCAGACATGAGGTCATCACTGGCATCTAGTTCCACACACAGAATCCAGTGAAGGCCTTCACAGGATTGGATGAGAATGCTTCAACTCGGCTTCCCAACGGAGGAACCACACATCTTTAATTTGCGTTACAAATGATAGAGAAACCAAGTGATTACTCACACCCCCATAGTGAAGTGATGGACATGCTGCCCTTTGACCTCATGCAAAGCGAAGAGACCACCTACAAAAGAGGCAGCACTTGAACTTTCCTTGTGTACTGAGCCAAAGGGTTTAATGCCAGGTAGGAAGGGACTCTTGTGAGCAGGGATGCTAACAAGGCAGCAGGTGTCTGATGACAAACCCCTGGGGGGTCCCTCTTCTCCTCTCTGCCCTTTACAGCAGTTCTTGCTTTGAGTAACATCAGAAACTGTACTCTGCAGTTCCAACTATCCCCCATCAGAACTAATGTTTCTCTCTGGCCACTTTTAATTCTTTGGGACTCTTTTCCTCCTGTTTCTCTGCTGTTGTGTTGTCCAGCCTTGTTTACTAATGTGTCTCAATAGTGGCAGGGTCCCAGATGTTTCAGCAAAACTATGGGCTGTTGTGGAATTCACAGCTGGGTGTCTGCTAGTTTCTGTTGTAGCTTCGGTTTGCACTGAACTTTATCATGTTATGCTGATTAGCAATACATTTCCTTCCCAGTGAACCCACAGCTAGAGAAATGGCCAATAGAATTGTTTCAGAGCTGCTGGACCAACTGCACACCAATGCAGGATAAAGCAAATGAATGGCTTAGTGGGTCTTTCTTCAAATGGTCACCACAAGGAGTTCTAGACATTTACGGGGAAGGTTCAATGAGCAAAATAGCTGGTTTATAGACTTAGGTTCTTGAATTAAGGACTCCCCCTGTACTAGCCAGTTTGGATCGCCGTAACAAAATTCCATGGAATGGGCAGATTAACAAAAGCAGGGCACGGGGAAGAAAGAAGAAGGGAGTTCTACCTCTTCCTGCTTTTCCTTTGCTTCCTTTCTCCCCCACCTTCTAAAAATTGATTTATTTGTTCTTATTTTATGTGTATATATGTTTGGTCTGCATCTATTTATGTGTATCGCGTAGTACCCTCAGAGGCTGGAAGAGGGCACTGGGCCCCTGGACCTGGAGTTATGGATGATCGGGAGCTACCATGTGGGTGCTGGGAACTGAACCTGGGTCCTCTGTAAGTTCATTGCTCTTAACCACTGATCCATCTCTCTAGTCCCACTTCTCTTGGTCTAAAGGCTCCAATTCTGTTTTAATTTTAATCCTTATTTAACCCTCATTATCTCCCAAAGGCCCCATCTCAGCTTAGAGCCTCAGTGGATAGCCTGGGAGAGAAGACAGTTGGCACACAGCATTGCCAGAAGAGTACACGGGCCAATTTCCAAGATGACCATAGAAATTCCCAGAGGTTTCCCACACCAAACTGAGGACAGCCCATGGCACATTATGGTTGTTCAATACATGCTTGCTGAGTGAACTAAGACAATGTCACCAGAGCTGTCTTTCTAATGCCATGGGACATATAGTGAAGATTCAGAATACATTTGCTCAACAAACAAATCCTTATTTATTTGTTTACCCTAGGGCAGGAGATGAAACCTGAGTTCTAATAGTAGACAAGTACTTCGTCACTGAGCCACATCCTAAAGCCCCAAAGAAAACATTATTAAATAAATAGCTAATGGGCACATGCTATAGCACTGTGGGTCAGCCTCTGATCATTTTTAGCTAAATGGCTGGTCTTACCATTTCATGTCAAATTTCCCTAGTGTGTTCTATTTGCCTGCCATAGTTTATGATTTCCACTAAAGACCATTGATGGTTATCAGAAGCTACAAAAAAAAAATAAGGGTGGGGAGAAGTTTTCTTTAATTAGGGCTCTAGTCCTAAGTAGTCATTTCATATTTGGGTAAAACTTAAAAAATAAATCTTTGAATTTTCCTGACATTCATGCCTCTGGGAACATAAGTATCTTCAAAAGGAAACACTGCAGATGAATAGTGATTGAGAACAAAGTTACATTTCAGCACTTCAACATCTGAATGGTACTTATTTTCTTCTTGGCATTGGCATTTTCCATATTCTATGAATGTCATTTATCCTGTAGAATGAACTCTCTAAAATCATTTTCACTCTGACATGCCAGTCATGGTGCTTTGCCCCCTTGAAGAGATCCTAGAGGTCTTTTTCTCCAGATCCCCCTCTGGTTCCCTCTCCAGAGCCCTCTCCAGATCCCTCTCCGGATCCCTCTCCGGATCCCCCTCCAGATCCCCCTCTGGATCCCTCAGTGTCCCCCTGGGGCAGATAAGAAGCCCTGAAGACCACACTGGACAGAACAATTGGGGAACAAATGTGCTGACATCCACCCATCCAGATGTTATGAGCACAGCTGAGCACAGCCGGCCCTCCAAGCCCACATATTTCTGTTACAGCTTAAATGTGAAATGTCCCCCATGCACTCATGTGTTTGACACTTGGCCCTCAGCAGTTTTAAGTTTCTAAAACCTTTAGGACCTGTGGCTTAGCTAAGCAAAGTGAGTGTCCCGGGGGTGAGCTTTGAAAGTGAAATCCACCCACTGGCCCCAGCTCTCTGCCTCCTGGTTCACCAAGACACACATGCAGCTGTGCCACAAACTCCCACAGCCATGGCTAGAGCTGCCCCGGTTGCCACGACTTCCCACCATGATGAATTGTTCCCTCTGAACTGTGGGCCAAAAGGAGCCTCTGCTCCCTTGAGAAACTTCTGCCAGAGATTTCATCACAGCGGCAGATAAAGTAACTGATACAATATACCGAAATTGATATCTAGAAACTGAATATGTCCAGAAGAGCATGAATACGCATGACATTTATCACACAAAGAAGGAGTGGGGAAAATAGGAACTAATGGCCCAGAGGGTATACTGGAAACATACCATATGCCTTAATCATCTAACCAACTCTGCCATGCTGCATGGCTTAGGCTAGTATACAGGAGATAAAACATAATTGGCTTCAGTTCAAACAACAGAAACAAAACACTGTGAGAGCTTCTTCGCCCACCTCCCAAACAAACATGAAGTGGCCAGAATTATAAATGAATGTCATGCTTAACGTCCAAGCAGAAACTAGGGATCTACCTTGGCAGAGATAAGAAGAAAACTGGAACTAACACCCTAAGAGAGTTATAGTCTCCAGAGAGCATCCACAATCTCCCTGACTTCCTCAGATGACTCAAAGCACAGTATTCCACAAGATTTCAGAGTTTCAAAAGGAGAGAAAGGAAGTATACTTTCAAGAACGGTGAAAGGCTAAATTTCTCTTCCTCCTCCCACCGCTGCTTTGAGGAATCGTAACTATCAGCCTCCAGCCTCCATGGCACATACTTTCACATGTTCATACAGATATATACCCAGACACATACAACCATGCACACATACACATGTATACGCAGAGACATATGCAAAAGAAAAAAATTGAAAATGAAGTGAAATATATAAACTAAAAATATTTAGTACTTAGGGTACCAAATATTGATACAAAAAATATTGATATGAACTATAACCTGGTAAGTTTGCTGATAATCAAACATATATTCATGAAAAATAAACTCCAAAGGTGAAGCAAAAGTAGCAAATCACTGATAAGGATAGAAAAAAATATTTGAAATTTGCCTACCCTCAATTGCAATGTCAAGATAATCCAGCAAGGTCAATGTTTCAAGGGAGGTATGATTCCAAAAGTCAGACCTAACAAAGAAACAAATAAACAAAATTGTCTTTCATAGGTAATTCATGCACATAAAGGCATATACAAAAAAATAATGATTTTCCTCCCATACTTAAGTCTTCCTTTAAAGAATTAAATACTGATTATTAGTTAATTCTGATATTTTTTAGACATTTTATATCTAGCAGGCAGATCTATTTTCCTTCCAATGAAGTCATACCTAAGACAAACAGTTCTGTAGAGTATGTAGTCCCGGAAGGAAAGACAGAAAGGGAGGAAAAGTCAATTCAGGAAGAGAACGATGGGCAGATCACTACTGGGAGTGACAGGATGTGGTTACATAGTGACCTTCCAAAGCACCTCTGTCTTAGTTACTTTTCTTTTTTTTTTTTAAAGATTTATTTATTTATTAAGCATACAATGTACTGCTGGCAAGGAAGGCACCAGGTCTCATTACAGATGGTTGTGAGCCACCATGTGGTTGCTGGGAATTGAACACGGGTCCTCTAGAAGAGCAGCCAGTGCTCTTACCCTCTGAGCCATCTCTCCAGCCCCTCTTAGTTACTTTTCTATGGCTATAAGGGACACCATGATCAATGCATCTTATTGAAGAAAGACTTTATTTACATTTTCAGAGGGTTAGCATGGTTGATTAAATGGCAGTGGCCCTCATACATTCAAATGCTTGGTCCCCAATTGGTGAAGCTTTTTGGGAAGGATTAAGAGGTGTGGTTTTGTTGGGAAGGTGTGTCAGTGGAGGTGGCCTTTAAGGTTTCAAAAGCTCACACTAATCCAGTTGACTCTCTCTCTCTCTGCCACATGAATGTTGTCTCAACGTGTAAGCTCTCAGCTGCCTGCTGCCATGCTCCCTGCCAAAATGGTCATGAACTCACCCCATTATTTTATAAGTTTCTTTAGTCATGGTGTCCCTTCACAGCAGCAGACTAAGAGAGCTAGAGTCCATGACCATCATGCTAAGAAACATGGCAGTTGGCAGGCAGGCATAGCACTGGAGCAGTAGGTAAGAACTCACATCCTGAGATACAACCACCAGGAAGAAAGCCAACTAGAAATGACTTGGGGTTTTATAAATGCAAAGCATGCCCCTAGTGGCACATCTCCTTCAAAAAGACCACACCTCCTAATCCTTCCCAAACAATTCTACCAACTAGAGACCAAGTATTCAAACATGAGACTATGGGGCCAGTCTCATTCAAACCACCACAGTCTCATAAAGTGTGTCTCTGATTTGTTCCTCTGGGGCTGAACCAGAAGCATGCCAGTGTTTGTTCCTATCCTCTTCTTGTCAGGGTAGATTCCAGGCACCTCTGTGCTTCCAGGCTCCTGGACTATGAGTACTGCAATAAATGCCAGTGCTCAAGGAGAGCTGATGGGCAAAGCTACCAACTGAACAATTGTCCTTCTGAAACTTCATGTTGCATCCCTAACATTCCCAGTGTGAAGATATTTGGAGGTAAGGTCTTAGAGTTAGGTGTTGGGGGAAGCTTCTGTCCCTCCTGGTCCTGCAATAAATGTAGAGAAATTATATTATTTGCAATACTGTTTGGCCAATAGCTTAAGTATATTTCTGGGTAGCTTTTATATCCTAAACTAACTCATCTCCATTAATTGTGCATCACCACGAGGTCATGGCCTACTAGAAAGCTTTTGGGAGGCTCCCGCAGAGGTGTCTATCTCCTGCCAGCAGCTACATGGCTTCTCCCTGACTCTGCCTACTTTCTGTATGTATCTCCTTCAGCCTTGCTTTATTTACTCTGTTAAGTCATCGGCCAAAAGTGGTTTAGTTATTAACCAATGGCAATAAAACACATTCACAGCATCCATCACCTCCCACATCAGTTAGGCTTTGATGCAATCTCAAAGGTGAGGATCCCTTGACAGGATGCTCATTTAAAAAAAAAAAAAGAGGAAGAGCAACCCCAGCACTTTTTCTCTGCAGTGTCAGGATACAAAGAGAAGGCGGATCCTGACACCCAAGAGGAGAGTGCTCGCTATTGACCTAGACCTTAATCTTGAGCCTTCAACCTTCAGAACATCTAACCCACCCATCCTGTGGTACTTGCCACAATAGCATGAGCTGATTAAGACAGGCAGGTGCCACATGACACACACTTCTGCTTGAGAGGAAGTTCGTGTTTGGGAAGCTTCTAGAAAAATGGGCATAATGGGAGTGGATCAAGCTAGAGGAGAGTGAGGCAGGCTGTGAATGTATTAAAATAGAGCCTAAAAAATATCCAATGCATGGGTACAAATGAATTCACCATACCACAATGGAGCCACAAACTGTATATTCTATGACACTGTTCTCCACTGTGTTCTGACGAGCTATTTATCTTAAAGGTGTGTTCTGTTAGCACAAGTCTTACTCACTGTTAATAACTTCACAGTATTCTATTATGTGAAAATACTATAATTAATTGAACCCACTTCCAGTAGTTGGACATTGTAATTGGTCTCAGGCTGCAAACAATTCTCAAGGACACACATGCACACACTCAGCATCTTTGTGCATACATGTATTTGTCTCTGCAGGAACATTTTATACAAACTGAGTCAATGGCATATATATATGCATATGAGCTTTTAATGTTTTTGATAATTAAAAGGTGTTCTCCAGTCTTTTTCAATTTCTGCTCTGCCAGAAGTACATGGATGCCCCCATATTTTCAGCATAATGCATTTTTACATTGGTTTAATTCATGCCAATTTAAATTAAATAGGACTTTAGTTTTACCTTGCATTTTTAATCCTTGAGAGCAGTTGGGTATTTTTGTTTGCTTAAAAGGCTCTTCTAGCACTTCTTCTGTAAATTCCTCTTTTGCATCTGTTGCTCATTTTCCCTGCCTTGCATTTCAGGTCTTTCACACTCAGGAAATTCTCTTCTTGTCATGGTTCTTTGGCAAATATCCCCCATGAGCCTCTTGTCTTCTCATGCTCGTTTGTTTCCACTGTGATTGGATTTGGAAGCTTCGACAGGCAGAAAAGCTCCAAGGGGAACAGTACCAGCCCCATACCTGCCGCCTTCTTGAAACTACAGGCACATCCAGGGCCCCTAGAGCTGCTACCCTGTGAGCATCGGCCCCGAACCATTCCAGTAGAAGCTGCTACACATCCCGGTGCATCCGTGCGTGAGGTCTGCTGGAGTCTGTCCATGCCAGGTTCAAGCACAGAAGCTCTGACCCTTCCTGAAACCTGTGTCCCCGACCCTTTGGAGTCTTCTGTGCTTAGTGTAGAATTGGGGCCAATCTTTCCCTCCCGAGGACTGGACTTCCTGGAGGGGGCGCTGCTCCGGGTTCCAGCTGTGTGGGGGCTCTTTCCTCTTCGGCTCCCCCGCCCTCTGCCCTCAGGCTGAGGTCTGAACACGCTTCACTAGCACCTTTTACCTCGACTTCTCTACATCTCAGTCACTTTTTTTATTCAAAGAAATCCAAAATAAAGTTCCTTTTTAAAGCCTATTTCTGTCCCTCTTTGTGGCTGACCTAACTTCTAAGATGTCACTTTCTTTCTGGGGGAAATGCTCCCGACAAGGTGACCAGCTGTTGTCCTTTCCTTTCTTTCATGGCCTCTACTCCAGATTCGGATGCAGATGGAGAAGTCAGTTTCCAATGGAAATCACTCACCTCCTCGACATCTCCAGGAAACATTGTTATTGGAGCACCTACCTGTCTTCTAAACCACTTGCTCAGCTTTGGGATTTGGAACTAATTCATTGGGTTGTTTCTCCATCTCTGGCAAAGACGGTGATGGGTGATGTATGTCTGCCTGGTGCAATAAGAACCCAAGTTACATTTCTTTCACAAAACCGCCATTCACGAGTAGATGAAGAGTCAGCTTTAGTTCCTGACTCAAAAGCTGGGTTTGAATTCGTGTAACGCAGAGCACACAGAGTCAACTGGAGACTGGGGGGAACCTAACTTGAGCACGAAGCCTATAGACAAGCCACGTGAGCCTAAAATGTCTGTTGCTCTATGTGTACCTTCTTCACCTTGGATATTGCCCAAAACATGACAACAAGATCTCACAGTGGGGTGTGCTAACCTGTTACCACGTGACACTGAGTCACATCACTCTAGTCAGTTCAGCATAGCCTAGACATTGCCAGAAGTGCGGGGTCCTGAGCCTTAGCCCAGAATTACAGAATCCAAACCTGCATTTTCTTTCTTTCTTTCTTTTTTCGTTTTCCTTTCTTTTTATTTTCTTTCTTTCTACCTTGGTTTTTCGAGACAGGGTTTCTCTGTGTAGCCCTGGCCATCCTGAAACTCACCGTGTAGACCTGGATGGCCTTGAACTCCTAGATCCACCTGCTTCTGCTTTCCAGGTGCTGGAATTAAAGGCACAAACCATGGCTGCCACCGCCGGGCTCCAAACCTGCCTTTTAACAAGGCTTCCGGGAGATTCAGTTTGTACATTATTAAAATGTAATAGGTGATGTAAAACTTAACTCTTCAGCGGGGCAGGGGGCAGTGTAAAGGGAGAAATGTATTAGGCCCACAGTACTTAGGAAATTTGCCAGCTGAGGCTTCATCTGTTGCGACTGACACCAAAAGATTCTTTGCCTGTCCCTTCAGCCTTTTCTGTTTGCTGTCATGGAAGCAAAGGTGACTATTTCTGCAAATGATCCACAGAGCTCATTTTAAATGAGATGCTTCAAAATGGGTAAGATTTTTTTAATGTCTCCAACAGAAACAAATAGTTCATAGATAACCAGTTCCACTGATCTGATTGCACAGATACATGTTTTAAGATGCCACTCTGTTATCTCACAAATATTTACAATTATAGTGTCGATTTCCAATGTGTTAATAAAAATTAACAATATGAGAGACTCAGAATTGGTTCTTAAGGGACTTCCAAACACTTCACAGAAACTGGATGAAGATTTCCAATCTGGTTTCAAGTGGAATTTGGCTGTCCAAGCCTAACCCTGAAGGGCCGCACAGCTGTCCCTGGGGTCAGGCACAGGAGAAGCTAATAGTTTAGAGTGAAGAGCAGACTTCTGTTCCCACTTCTGTTCCCAGCTTCTTTTCCTCCCTCTCACAGAGGCAGTGGGAGACTGAGAAAACAGAAATTTCCCACCCATACATTTTTGGTCATTAGTGGTTACCTGAAAAATGGAAAATAAGAATTCCCCTATCAAATTCTTTGTCATCTTTAACAACAACAACAACACATTTAAAACACAAGGCACCAAACTGCACTCGGAAAAGACAGAAAACAGAAGTTGAAAAAGTTACCCAAATCATAAAAGCCCCTAGAAGTAGCATGACCTCAGATACTTCATAAGGAATTCCTTAAAGCTTTCGAGAAATAAATCATTGTGATACCATTTAACCTTCCCCAGAGCGCAGCAAGAGGGAAAAGGGCTGTGGCGAGAATTTTCCTGCCAAGTCAGATCAAAGGTCTGACCCAGATAACACCGAGAGAGAACACCGAGTTGGCTCATGGATATGGACGGGAAAGTCCTAAGTGTAACCTTAGCAGCTATAATTGGGCAGGGTACAAAAGAACATTACATCAGAACCAAGTGAAGACTCCTGTACACAAAGTGGCCCTGTCCTAAGATGCGTGTTGATATAATTTATAGATTATATAACTTATAATGTATCTATTAATAAATATAATACATAGTATTAATAAATATAGTTTACCATATTTGTTTAAGAAGTTCAGAGCAGGGAAGGCTATATATAGGAGGGTTTGGATGGGGGAAATGTTGTCATTATATTATAATCTCAAAAGCAAAAGGGGAAACTATATAAGTTCAAGGTCATACATGTTGAAAAATCATTTGAAAAATTTCAGCCTATTCTTGATTTTTTTTTTTACTGAAAATCTTAGTGAAGTACGGCTAGGATGCCATATCTCTATTGAAAGTATCCCCACAGTAAGACTGAACTGTGACACGGACACCTGTGGTGGTTTGAATGTGATTGGCCCCATCATCTCATAGGGAGTGGCACTATTAGGAGGTGTGTCTTTGTTGGAGTGCGTATGGCCTTGTTGGAGGAAGTGTGTCACTGTGGGGGTGGGCTTTGAGGTTTCCTATGCTCAGGATACCACCCAGTGTCTCAGTCAACTTCCTGTTGCCTGTAAGATGTAGGACGCTCCGCTCCATACCACCTCTGCCGGCTCCCCACCACGCTCCCCAACATGCTCCCCACCATGATGACAATGGACTGGACCTCTGAAACTGTAAGCCAGCCCCAATTAAATGTTTCCTTTATAAGAGTTGCCTTGGTCATGGTGTCTCTTCACAGCAACGAAAACCCAAACTAAGACAATACCCAAGGTGTCAGTGTTTGCCAGAATTTCAGAAAATACTATCTTGAAATAAATAGAAAAATATTTTGAAAAAAAACATTATTGGTGATAAGAAATTAATATATTCATTGAACTTTTCTGTCTGAAACAATAGCCAACTACAACAGTAAAAACATAATCTTTCATTTGTGACAACCCCTGAGAACAATGGTGAAATAGGAGTAAATGTAAAGAAGTACACGTTTATTGAAATGTTTAATTTCACCAAAGGGCAAAACAGTAGGTAAATGAAAAGGACAAGATATAGGAAATTCAGCCTCATAATGACTGTAAAATTCTATAAATTCAGTGTGCGAGTGAAGCCAGATACAACCACTGTGTGGGTAAACACATGGCAGTTTAAAACAAAACAGGAAAATCAATGAAAAAATTAACTGTATAAGATATTGGAAGACATCAATAACACTTTATATGGCCAACACTACAATACCAAAACTTGGATTGTTTAATTAAGAACACAAGGACAGTGATTTTCAAAATAATGGTTTTATATATCAAAGTAAATACCAAGCAGGGCTAAGATTTCAATGTGCTGAGATCTCCATGGTGGCTTTGGGAGGGTGTAATATATTTGTGTACTCATGATCCCGGAAGTGGAAGAGTATAATGTAAGAGGCAAGTTAGGGAGTCAAGCATGTTCAAGAAGAGAAACCAGGGTGAGATTCGAGTGCAAAAGCCTGTGCCTGCTAAGGGAGCCGAGCCACAGGGCCCCCAGGTGGCCCTGGTGGCCTGGAGGGAAGCCCAGATGGAGAGCAGGGAAGCTGGGTGGGGTCCTTGTGGACCAGAGATGCCATCGTACTGTAGGCTTGCAGAAAGTGACTATTCAGTGTGCTCAGACTCTCAGAGACCCTGCACAGTTGAACTCTGGACTGGAATCCCATAGTCACCCTGAGTTCAGCCAGGAAGATACACTTAGAAGATGAAGGTTGGAGGAAATCTGATTCTCAACTTGCTAGCTAATCTCTCCTCTTAACGATTTTCACCAAGCAGAGGCAACTAAAGATTTGAAATGATCAGTTAGCTTAATTACAGCTCAGAGCCATGTTCCCTGCTGTGAAATGAATTCTTGATGCTCTGACTGGGTTGCCTGTGATATTTCCTTGTAGCATTTACTACTTTGGAAATTTCATTTTGAGCTCTGGCAGTTTTTCCGTGTGTCTAGAACTCAGGTCTAGTCAAAATCAGTATTAACAGGTACTTTTTAATACCACCACCAACAAAACACAGGACTAAGAAGGAAACATTTATTTACTATTTTTTATTGTTTGTGTGTGAGAGAGAAGTGTGTGCATGTGTGTGTATGGTGGGGTTCTCACCATGAACATGTGTATGGAGATCAGAGGTCAAAGTCTTCCTCTGTCATTCTCTATTTTTTGAGAAATGAGCAGAGCTTGCTGTTGGCATAAGAGGCCCCAGGATCTGCAGCTGTCCCCAGATGTACACCTGCCATGCATGGCTTTTATATTGGGGCTGGGGGTGCAGACTCAGGTCCTAGTGCCTGGGCAGCAAGTGCTTCACTACTGGAGTCCTCAACCTGGCAAACAAATCTTTAAAAGAGGCAATTTGTTTTTAACTGGGATTGAGGCATTGTAGTAAGAAATTAATTGTATTTCTAAATAGCAGGGGTCGATAAAATGATCTTTTGGTAAAGGAATAGGTAGTAAATACTTTTACCTTTATAGGCCCTAGAGGCCTCTCTCACAACTGTTCTCTTCCACATGGAAGTAGTTATAGACAATGTATATACAGGTGAATACACGCGGGGTATTTTAAAACAGGTGGTAAACCAGATTGGGCTGGAAGGATATAGATCTTAGAGTATCTAGGAAAATAGATATATAGGAAATAATACCGCCTCATCCTTCAGTCCTTCTAATTGAGACAAAGGACAAAGGTGCCCATGGCAGCAGCAGGTGGGGCTTTGATGGTATGATGATCCAAACATGTGTTGCCTGAGTGCATCAGGGACGCCTTCATTTCTGCTGTGGGTGCAGTAGGATTAACGTTTTCCAGGGGTTCCTGTGGCACAGGAGGCAGGAAGAGCTTGCTAGCTCTCTGCAGTCTCTAGCTGGCTGCAGCCACAGCCCTGAACCACCACATCCCTGAGGAATCCCAGAACCTCTCCTTTAACAAGCACACACTCAGATCCATGGCTGGGTTCTGATCCCTCAGCTGCTCCATCGCAAAGCAGGTCACACAGTCAGGTCACAGGTCACACGGTAGGCCTCTAGCCTGGAGCTGTAGGAGACCTGGCTCCGTCTAGTTGGGCAGTTAATGCTGGTGGAAGCAAGACGCCCGAAAGACTGCAGGAATCTACCTACAAGCCACTCAGTGGCCTTTGAGAACTCCAGCCCCCAGCATCCTCCTTGCCATTCCTCTCACTTCCTCACACACCGCTTCACATGCTGGGTGGGAAATAGGGGTATGGGTGGGATGCGTCAGTGCATGCTGGACGCGGTGGGCTTTTCTGGCCATAAGCGGAAAACAGTGAAATGGCTCATTGAGCATGAAACCAGGCCCAGTGGCTCTTAACAACTATCATTGAGGGCTAGAAATACCAAACAGCAATGAAGCAGATGTATGGCCAGGGACATCTTTAAAAGACACATACATGTTCCTAGTTCCTCATAACCAAGAATCTTTATGTTTCTATCACAGTAGTAAAATACCCTGAGAACAAGGCATTGGTTACCCTCCAGCTGGAGAAGCAGCTCAGATCCCAGATGCCTTGGCAACCTGACCAAAGCAAAGATGACCCCGCTCTGGAAGATCCTGCCTTCATTCGGGTAAGCAGGCATTGTAATGTCACCTAGTGGAAGATGAACTCTTACCCCAGAGACTAGAGGATAGGAACAACCAAGTACTGTGGCACATTTGTGGCTGATAAGAAGCATGCCGTATTCTCTCTAAGCCCAAGATCCGTGTTCCCAGCCGATCCGGTTAGAGTTTACCATTGAGGGGAAGCCATGTGGATTTGTAAGTTAGTACAGAAGCAGAAGTAGTTGCTATTTCCAGAGGCAGCGGTAGGCAGGTGGTGGGGACATTGGGAATTTCCTATAGTTTCCAAAGAACTCTCCAGAGCTACCTGCTTTGTCCCAGCATACTGAGACAGTTGGTGAAGCTTCTCTAAGAGACGTGGAGACTGTAATAGTGACCAGACAAGCCACTGAGGGCAGCCTGCACAAGTCGTCATTGCCAACAACTCTGATCTTCACCAGGGGCTTCTCAGCTCTGCGTCCCAAACTCATCACTGAGCCTGGACTTCTATATTTAACCCTATGTAGCTGGTACACAGAAAGTGCCTGCTGTTCTCAGGACCCCGTCTGCACTCCTGTGTGTGTGAGCATTTAACATCGTTTTCACCTTTGGATTTGGGGTTTTGTTGTTGTTGTTTGTCAGTTTGTTTTTTAGAAATGAGAAGACATTAAACAGATTGTCCACAGATGGAATCAAATGCTGTTTTCTATAACATCTGAGGTACTCTTATTATTTTATTTGGTGGTTGTGACAGGGTTTCCTTGTAGCTTTGGAGACTGTCCTGGAACTAGCTCTTGTAGACCAGGCTGGCCTTGAACTCACAGACTCTGTTTCCCAAGTGCTGGGATTAAAGGCGTGCGCCACCACCACCCAGCCTGAGGTGCTCTTGATGGCAAAGTACAGACTTAACACTGTGAGTCTTTGAGTGCCCTCAAACGAGTAGTTTTATAGAAAGCGCCTCCATAGAGTCAGAGGACGATGCAGGTGTACTTCAGGGCAAGCAGAAGTTAGAGGTGAGCACAGTCAGTTGGAGAGTGCACAGCCCTGGGAACTTGAGCCGCTCACACAGCAGCGTCATAGGAATTGGCACCACCAGTGCAGTCCCATTCAAATCCTGACCTGATAATCTGAAGCACTGCTACTGTGCAGACGGTGGTGGTGGGGCTCAGATACCTGGTCTTCATCAAGGCGGGTGGGGATTGGACTCTGACCCTGAAGCCTATGTCAGAAGGAAGATACAGCCGTGCACCTTGGAACTGGTGGAGTATGGCGGTAGCAGATAATGGCACATAGCCGGGTTCTGAATTTCCTACTGGATATAAAACTGGACAGTTATCAACAGAGTTCTAGCTACTTTGCTGACTGTATGGGACCCAGAAACTCTCCACATTCACTGTCCCAGCCTCCCTCAGCCATTTCAGTTCTAAAGGCTCCCACAGCCCTGGGTTTTCGCTATGCTGTTCTGTCTTGCCCATTGTCCCCAGCCTGTGCTGTCTACTGCACTTGGACTCCGCTGAGTGTTCCCCTTGGGAAGCTTTCTCTGCGGGATCCAGCTCACCCTTGTCCCTTTCTCTATCCTCCCTCAGCTCCTCAAGTAGTGGCTTAAGTACTTCCTTATTGCCACACATTGCCCTTAGCCCTTGGCCTGTGTTAGCAAAACTTGACCTCTCTGGAGGAGGCTCAGAGGAAAAACCAGAGACCAGGAAAGTTCAGAATCTTGCCTGTGTCAGAAGCTGAACAGAGTGGGGCCAGGACTCTGGACTTTGGAGGTCAGAACTTACTCTCTGGAGCTCTGTTCTTATCAGTACTAGTTCTGTGATGGTTTTACCAAACTAAGCTCAGGAAAAACAAAAAAAGAATGATAACAGTCACAGAATCATACTAAGAGCTGGTTATGGGCCTGCCAGGGGCTATTTAATATCCTGTTTGACTCATGTACTCCTCATAATAACACTATGAGGTGGAGACTATCACGGCCTCCATCTGTCACTCATCTGATTGATTCTGATGTCCCCGTGTGTGGAGGATTAGGATGGTAGAGGCTAGTAAAGAGTACCTGGCTTCACTCCCATTGTGTGCCAGGTCCAAGGGGATCATGTGAAGGCCAGGACAGCCTTCCACAAGAGGCCACATCTCTGCTTTCGGACCTCAGCACGATGACAGGTGTCTTGGGCAGAGGCCACAGCAAAGAAGAAGACGTCACGGAGGCTCAGCAGCACAGTCAGAAGCCAGAGTCAGAAGTTGGAAGCTGTGACCCTCCCTGGAGCCTGGAAAGCTGAGACACAGCTGTGCTCCTTCTGCACTGGCTTTGAGTCACACCTGGGGCTGCGCAAGCAGGAGACCCCTGAGCATGCACTGAAGAGAGGCGTGTGCTCCACTGGCCCTGGCAGACAGCCAAATCTCCACCACGAGGTAGGAGAAAACAGAGTGGATCTGTGATCCTTGCAGCAATAGGAAGCTCTCCTAAACCTCCAAGCCTTCCAGGAGAAGGGAATGTTTCTGTGGTGTTGGGGATCTACGTGGGGGTGAATGAAGGGGAAATCTCAAGCTGAGTATTAGGAATGATTAAAGCACATGGGTTCTTCTGTCTCAGCTGAGAGAAGAGGGTTGGTGGGCTCAGAAGCAATGAGAACAAAACAAGCGAAGACTGGTCCTCCTGCAGAAAACAGCCTCGCCTCCTAAGCCTCCTAATACTGGAGAGACGGGGACGGCTGCAGCACACCTAACGCTCACCGCTCTGCCCTTGATGTGAGCAAAACTTCCAGTCAGTTTCTAAGAATATTAAGTATATGATGCACCAAAAAATTGTAAGCACACATTTTTAAAGGCTTCCTCCATGAAAACCCAGGAGACGAGGAACCTGATGAGCATCAAGTAATGAGTGGATCAGTTAAACAAAGTGTGCACACAACACGGAGTAATGAGTGGATCAGTTAAACAAAGTGTGCACACAACACGGAGTAATGAGTGGATCAGTTAAACAAAGTGTGCACACAACACGGAGTAATGAGTGGATCAGTTAAACAAAGTGTGCACACAACACGGAGTAATGAGTGGATCAGTTAAACAAAGTGTGCACACAACATGGAGTAATGAGTGGAT
>PVIU01007117.1:0-54142 GCA_004026605.1 Ondatra zibethicus | reverse complement strand
TGTGCACACAACATGGAGTAATGAGTGGATCAGTTAAACAAAGTGTGCACACAACACGGAGCTGTCTGGTTATAAGAATGACTGAAGCAGGGTGGTGGTGACGCACGCCTTTAATCCCAGCACCGAGAGGCAGAGACAGGAGGATCTCTGTGAGTTCGAGGTCAGCCTGGTATACAAAGCGACAGAGAAATCCTGTCTCAAAAAACAAACAAACAACAACAAAAAACAAACAAACAACAATAAAAAAGAACCAACGGTGCCATGGTGTGGGTAAACTTGAAATCGTGTTGAGAGAAGGAAGCTAGCGTAGAAGGACCGCATATGTCATTGGGTTCCCTGTGAGACAGAAAGTATAATCACTGCCTCAGAACAAAGGCAGAGTGAGGTGACAAGGAGAGGCAGCTAATGATCCGTATTCATTTCCTTTTGGATGTGGTGCTAACGTTCTAGAATGGACTGTGGTGGTGTTCGTACATGCCTCAAGCATGTAAACCTTACTCAGCTACATACCTTGAAGGGATGCGTTGTATGCTGTTCCAGTGATGCTGAGCAGAGACAGTTGACCCCAGCCTCACTCCCTCTCCAAAGTTCCTAGAAATGATGTCAGAGCAACACCAGAAGGCCACTGGGGTATGGAAGCAAAAGTGTTCAGACATTAAGAATGGACATTTCACAATGCACAAAGAAAAGCCACAGGCGATAGAGCTGCCCTGCTTTAACCAGCACAGACACCAAACCTCAAGGCTCCTTAAAAGGCACTCCCTCCTCCCTCCCTTCCATCTCCTTCTCCCTATCTCTGTAGGAACTATCTATATTTTTGTGTATACATTATCTACATTCTCAGTCTCATTTCTGCTTAGAGTCTCTTAAGTCAGATTTAGCCCTTACAAGAAGAAAGCCGCCGTGTGCCGTGGGTACAGCACCATGGTCTCCAGCTCCCTCCCCCTAGTCTCAGGAAGGAGCAAGCCGGCCCTTGGAGTTTCTTAGACCATCTTAACCCCAGTCCATTAACAACTCTGTTGGATTTTAAATCTCACAGCTGCTCACCACTTCCATCCACTTTGATGAAAGAGCTCTTGTCTTGCATCTGGATTTTTGCAACAGCCACCCACCTGTTCACCCTCTGCCCATTTTGACAAAAATTCTCTAATAGGTTTCTATGCTATTATAAATGTTGTTTTTTCCCCTTTTTTCCTTCCTACCCTCTCTCCCTCACTCCCTTTCTCTTCTCTCTTTCTTTTTTCTTTATAACCTACAAATCACACACAATTGGTACCCTGCCTCTCTAATTCATTTTCTGCAATTCTCCTTTCACTTAGGCTAGTCTAAAAGATTTTCCCGCAATGCCACTAACGCTTACAGTTCCCATCACATGAAAAATAATGAATGAGTTACACTGAGTTGGTGCAATATGCCAGAAACCTGAGAATCTTGCTGTTCCTTCCATCTGGAAACCTTAACCCCCAGAGTCCACAGAGTTCACGTGTGCCTCTCTCTGATCTTTGTTTGAATGTTATCTTATCTGAGAAGTTTTACCAGACAAGGTTATTTAGGACTCCTTCCCCTCTTTCCTACCCACCCCTGATAGAATACCCTCTGGTATACCACTTAAGTCTGGCACTTACTGTCCATTTCCCTATATAAGAGTATAGGTCAATGAAGACATAAACCTTGCAAATTTTGTTCATTAATAAGCTCCCTAAGTACACAATTTATACTTTAAAAACATTTGTTCAATGGATGAATAACTTCTAATTTGATCCCAGATGACAGCCACAAATTACGTCATTCATCCTCATTTCCCAGATGAGGAAAGGAAGGTCTGCAGCGGTTGTGTAATTACGGAAGGCTTGCACGCCCTTCCTCAAGGGACAAGCCCTTATTTGTCCATGGACTTCACAAACAAGTCCATCGCCTTCTTGCAGACTCTTGCTAGATAAGGGAACGTGTCCCCAGATGTCAGCTGTTCTTAGAAACAATTAGCTAGAACTCAAACAGGTCTATTCGCTCTTTCCATAATGCTCCCAAACCCCGGGGTTTTCCATCACGTTCTGGTGCCTATGGCTAATTGAAAGTGTTCAAAGTATTCAATTGTGCATGGTCAGCAAATCTCCTTACCACCATCACCTGCAGAGCCCACACCAGAGAGAGGCTGGCAGGCTCCTGTGGTCCTCTACCCAGGATATGACACCTCCAGTGTGATTGCTTTCACTGAGAGGCTTACTCTGTCTCACTCTTCTCTGTGAGCCAGGGTGGGGTTGGGCAGGGGACCAACCGACAGCTTTGTCAGCCAGTAGGGAAGTGGATAAGCCGCTTGAAAATGTCTCCTCGTCTTTCTTCTCCACGTGTCTCCTCACCTCATTCCCACTCTGGGCTAGAACATCTCAGTACCCATCCTGAAGCTGTTAGAATGCTCACAAAGCTGAGGGGAGTCCCCTTTCGTGAAGAACTTGGTGCTGTTGTCTGTACCCCAATGCTTCACTATTGGGGTCTTTTCATGTCTATAGAAAGGGTTCCCTTTCCTCTTAACAAGGAGCCCCTGGGAATTGTTTCTGGTATGATTATTTTCCAAAACTGCCATGCAAAAAAAAATTTTTTTTTCAGCTGGGTGCTTGTGGAGCAAGCCTTAAATTCCAGCACTTGGGAGGCAGAGACAAGCAGACCTCTGTGAGTTCGAGGTCAGCCTGGTCTACAGAGCAAGTTCCAGGACAGGCTCCAAAGCTACACAGAGAAACCTCGTCTCAAAAAAAACCAAAACAAAACAATTTTATTTCTCTGCCAGTCTTTATTTTCTTTCATACTTATAGTGTTCTTTTTTGGCTTTTTATTATTTTGTTTTGTCTTAGTTTTTCTTCACAAGAGTGGTTCTTATTCCACTAAAATTCAATTAAAAGTCTCAAAAAGGCATCATACAGTGCATTTAGAGTTCTGCTTATATCACAGAAACCTCCTTGTGCTGTCCTGATGGCTGCAGCCTGTCATGATTCGGGTGACAAATTCTGTCTGTTGTCTGAGGGACTAAGCAACTGCAGATTGTGTGGAACAGGGTCTGCTCCTCTCAGGATGGGTGTGTCCAAGCAAGCAGAACTTAAAAAGGATGAAGTCAGGATTTTGTCCCCTGACCACTGTCTGGCAGGCTTTCCCTTTGGGTGGGAGGTAGGGTCACTCAGAGCCAGACAGAAGCCCTGTCCATCCTACTATCCAAGACATTTGGATCTTCAGCACCTCTGTTGATAAATACTGGACCCCGGCATGTGGCTGGCAGAGCTGTGGCTCTCGGGCACCTTCCAATCATTGTTGGAAATGTGGTAGTAGTCTTGCTGCACGGTTTGCCCAATGCCACCCAAAGTCCTTTCAGTGAGTAGGCACCTGTGGTAGGCACACCAGGAGCAGATCGCATCCCCCTAACAAAGATGGTTATGACGGGGAGGGGCCAGGAAACCATCAGTACCTCAAGGCATGAAAAACATATAGAGCTCTCTCCAGACAGCTAACTTGAAAATGCACAGTTCTGAACCATGAAGATGGCTATAAAACTGTCTAAGAGGTTATGATCCTTTCCCCCTGGAGTATCAGATACATTGTGAGGAAAAAATAATAAAGTGCCTTTGGCTCTCTGGTCCCATAAACCCACTTTTGTTTTTCTTTTTTTCTGAGAGGAACAGTGTTCCAAGATAGGAGAGGCTTTTCTCATATAGGAACATGCCCAAGGTTAGAAAACACTGATGCAAATATGACTGTCCTACTCTGAGTGCCAGGGGCTTGGTGCAGATGTGGCTGTCCCTACCGGAATGCCAGGGATTTGGTGCAGATGTGGCTGTCCCTACTCAGATGTGGCTGTCCCGACCTGAGTGCCAGGGGTTTGGTGCAGATGTGGCTGTCCCGACCTGAGTGCCAGAGGTTTGGTGCAGATGTGGCTGTCCCTACTGGAGTGCCAGGGTTTTGGTGCAGATGTGGCTGTCCTGACCTGAGTGCCAGAAGTTTGGTGCAGATGTGGCTGTCCCTACCGGAATGCCAGAGGTTTGGTGCAGATGTGGCTGTCCTGACCTGAGTGCCAGGTGGTTGGTGCAGATGTGGCTGTCCTGACCTGAGTGCCAGGTGGTTGGTGCAGATGTGGCTGTCCCGACCTGAGTGCCAGGTGGTTGGTGCAGATGTGGCTGTCCTACTCTGAGTGCCAGGGGTTTGGTGCAGATGTGGCTGTCCTGACCTGAGTGCCAGGGGTTTACCAGATTTGATACTCCACGATTCTGACTTGATTTTCTTATCCTGATAATGTAATTTTGTGGGGACTTGGGGGACATGTTAACCGAAGGCTTTGATAAAAGCCACTTGGACTGTGGACCTTGTTACACAGATGGGAAGAGCAAGCATACGTGTGTTTGGGGCCCACCAAGCGGCAGAGGCGGAGACTGGTGAGTCACACTTAGAACAAGAGCAAACGTGTTTGGGGCCCACCAAGCAGCAGAGGCAGAGACTGGTGAGTCACACTTGGAACAAGAGCAGGAGGAAGCAAACTGGGCCACCAGCAGCAATGCATTCTGACTACTACGGTGTTGAGAAGGAAAGGCAACTGCAATATAATAAGCCCAGCCGGGCAGAGTGGGTACCCAAAAGGCACAGTGGCCCATTGCAGAACTCTCAAGTGAATTGAGAATGGGTTTGTCTCCAAGTCCCTTAGGCTACACCACTAGTAAAGTTCAGCCTTCAGGCAGCATGGCTGGGTGGATATAGAAGGGGAATGCATTTAGGGTAGAAAAGGAAGCCAGTGATGCCCCTACAGAGACACTCCCCTATGAGGAGCACCAGTGCATGCTCCACTAAAGCACTGGCTTGAGAAGAACTTCCTATATTCTCAGTTTATTTGGTGGTTATTCAAATCCAGGCAATTTGAGTCCAAATTCTGTATGCTTCTCACTTTGTTAAGCAGATCCTTTATAGGTGATGGTATAGGGCTATTTGAAATTTAGCCTCTGGATTTAAAAAAAGTGAGGCTTCCTTCTAAATTGCTGTGGTCAGCTTCCTTCCAAGTCAGGGAGTTTTGCCAGCTCTGGGCTATTCCAGTATAAAAGTTTATCCAGGTTTCTGGGCATGAGTTTGTGCCAAAGGAAAACACGATACCTTTGGAAAGTGACCAAGGCTCTTTGTGCAATGGACAACTCCGAAATAGGACTTGCCTTCTTGGTGGAGATACTGTATCAAGCCCCATAAAGTGTCTTTTGGAGTCTGGAGTTAGAAAACAATAAACAGAAACGCCGGCTTCCAGCAATGAAAAAGATCTGCTTTCAGCCTCATTCCTGCTTCCCTCCCCCTTGTCAGAGAAACAGTTTTGTGGCACAGTGGCCATCTCAACTGTGCAGTGAGAAAGGACGTTAAACAGATGGCATCCTCCGAGGAATCCTTCCAGGCCACCGTATATACAGAACACATATTCTGTGCTAGGAACCAGAAATGGAGCAGTGACATATGACCAAAGACATCCTGATGCCACAAAGATCACTTCCTACTGAGAGGAAAATAGCAACAAACCACCAAGTAATGCTGTGCAGCAGTCTATGGGATGGACGCAGAGCTGAGCAAGGCTCAAGTGCCGTGCGGAAAGGAGCCTGGTAACGTGGTCAGGGGTCAGAGGTGAGGGGGATAGGAAAGGCAGATTCTTATGGGGCCTCTCAAGCTAAGGTAAGAACCAGGCTCTACTCTAGGTCCAACCAGAAGCTGCTGGGCAGCTCTGACCAGAACCATCTACGCAGGAGTCATGACCATGCACCGTGGGGAAGGGGACAGAAGTAGAAAGGCTGCTTGAAAGGGATGACAGTGACCCCGGGGCAGGTGAAGGTGGCAGAAGAGACTGCAGGTGAGAAGGGATTCCATTTTGAAAGTTCTTCATCGCCTCACAAAGAAACTTGTAGAGGTCTAACCTCATCTTCCCAAGATGCAGGTTGATAATGGTTGATACTGGTACCTTGGCCTTGACCATGGAACATCTTCAGATGCAACCTAGGCCAGAGTGGGGCAAGGAAAGAAAAGGAAGCAAAGAGCCTATCTCTACCTTGGCTCTGCAGGGTGAAGGGAGACCTAGCTGGATGTGGTGGCAAGTGCCAACTTGGAGTTGGAGGCCAGAAAATCAGAAGGTCAAGGTTACTCTGACCTCCATAGGCATGATTGAGACTAGCCTAGGGCTGTGTAGACCTTGTCTCAAAATAAATAAAAATTTAAAGAGGAGACTTGATCTCTTAACCCTAAAAGCAAAAATGTAACACACACACATTTACACACATGCACATTCACACACTCATACATATATTCACACAGACATTTACACACATACACGTGCTCACACACATAGTCACATGCACACTCATGCACACAAACACACATACAATATGCTCAAGAATATTCCGTTAATAAGATTGTGTCCTTCGGGTAATGGGTCAATAACGGCCCATTGCTATAATATAATAGTGTTCCTTATGTGGCCAGCACTGAGAACTTTGCTTCTATTGCCTCATTTAAATATTATAACAACTCCAGAATATAGGGTTTTTATTCTCATTAAACAGATGAGGAAATAGAAGCACACAAAAGCTAAGTGAGAGAATGTGATTAGTGTCATTGTGAAAGCTCTCTCAGTACTGTTGGAGTCCAGTGACTTTGGTCAGTGACTCCCTGCCCAGTAAGCATGGATCCTACCTAAGGACCACCAGGTGGGCTGTGGCTCTTACGCAGAGACTCTCATTGTTATTGGCATGGTTCTGCCCCATCTCCCACAGGAAGCTGAAAACTTGGGGATTTCCATTCAGACAAACTGGGATTTACAGCTTCAATAAAGAAAAGAATTTCATGCTAAGACCATATAAAGTGGAGTTGGAGAGTTGTTAAAAGACAGCTTCATAGGTAAGAGTGCTTATTGCCAAATCTGGGGATCTGAGTTTAAGTCCCACGACCCACAAAGTGAATAAAAAGAACCAACTACTACAAGTTGACTTTTGACCTCCACATATGCAGTGTAGCATGCCGGTATATACATATGCTCACATACACAGACACACAAATAGATGTCTAATTTTTTAAAAGATATTTTTAATGTAGCTCCTAAGCATAGGGGTTACTAGCAAGAAGAGTACTCGAGGAAAGGAAACACACCCAAGTGCGGATGTATGTGGGCTTCTGGAGGAAGCAGCACCATTAGGATTCTTTATGTACGGCCACTGATTGCCGCTCTCAAGGTATAGCTTTCAAAGTTGCTAAGAAAACCCTCTCTTAAGATTGTTAAAGAATGCAGCTTATAACAAGGTTAAAAGTTGAAGCATTCCCTTCTGCAAACACAGTTGCAAACTGGATTCCTGAGGAGCAGTGTTCAGAGTTAGGGATGAGAGAGATGAGCCAGAAAGTCAGGGTTATACATCATTTGAACCCTAAAGTAGCCTGTTTGTTACTGTCCTTGACAAGCTGTCTTTTGGAAAACATGCAATGTTCTGTGAGCCACTTGGGCTTTGCCAGTTCTACTCCGCTTTCCTGCCTCTTGACAGAAAATGCATACGAGACCCTGAGATGAAGGCTTGGTTTTTGTTTGTTTATGTCTTGCCAAGTTATCCTTCTGTGTCATAATCTTCCTCTCTTTCTACCCTGCCGCATCATCATGAAGTGAGCTTTCCCACCGTGTGGTTGGCCTGGTCTATTTTGGCTACATGAAAAGACAAATGGAAGAAAGCGCCAGGGCCTCAAAATTCAGAAACCACTGGTCTGCCCACGCCACAGCCCAGCTTTACAGCCCAGGTACTGTTTAACCCCGTGCCAAGGAAACACCTGGTAACAAATACACAAATACATCCAGCAATTGTTTACTGTGCTCTGACTGGACTAGGACCTGGAGGACATGGTCACAAAGGTCAGTGGGGAATCCCAATAAGCACAGTAAGGCCCTAAGAGGAGAGAATGAACGAGATCATAATTAGATGGGAAATTCAAACAGCACATCCCAGAGCACGTCAGAGAGATGTGTGAGCTGCATGGAAATTAGGATCTGGAACTATGCTGGGAGGCAGACAGGGAGAAAAGGAATTAAGAGAAGGATGAGGGTGACTCTGTGGGCCTCAGAGAAGGAACTTGGAGTACTTCTATGGAATTCCGAAGCCCTGAGAAGAAAGCATCCTGCTATACTTTGACAAGAGTCCCCACCCTCCTCCAAAGTTGAGAAGCCCAGACCATCTGCTAATGAAGCTGCCTAACACGAGGGCTCTGTGCTCGGACTTCTGTCTGCCTGGGGAGAAGAGGCCAGGGGAGACAATGCCAGCAGTGGCCTTCCCAGAGTCCCCAAGCTGAAGCCTGACGGCTCACTGCGCAGCCATCAGTGAAGAGCTGTTCAATCACGGATGTCCCGTGACGCCGACTGGCAAAGGTGGTAAGCTGAGAACTCCGGGGCCCTGATCCCTCTGTTCCTGAACCCATCTCTCCCTCCCAGCTCTGAGAAAGTCCTCAAGATGAGAGTTACTCAGACGGCAGAAAAAAAAAATAGTTTGCTCCATTTTGAGTCACACTGCTGGGTCACAAGGCAGGTGTCAAAACAAGGCTTTCCACAGGTGCCACTTAAATCATTGCAGAGAAAGATGGGAGGACCTTCCAAGAGTCCTGTTTTCTCTGGCATGAGCTGTTACTTTGTTGACACTTAAGAAACAGCAGTGAAGTTTAGGGGTGTGGTAGGGAAGAGAGGCTGGTTCGTTCTAGTAAAATGTCTCCCAGGCCTCTACCTCTCCACCCAGGAAGAACTCTTCTGCCACACGAATACTGACTCTTCCTTTTAAATCAGAAATGCAGAAACATCTTCTGGAGATTGGTGCAAAGACCTTCAGAGAACACCAAACTCTCCAGATGCTCAAGTCCTCTGTGTAAAATGGTGCAGTGTGCAAACAGCCCATGTGTAGCCAAGTGGGTTAGGGTCATGACAGTTGCTTTATGTTACTATGGGGAAGCAAGGGAAAGAGCCTGTGTGTGGTCACTGCAGTCGCATTGTTCCTGAAGCGTGTCGGGCCACTCCACTGATGAGGAATGACAAACCAGGCTACACTTCCGTCTTCACTGGTTTTATAGTCTTCCTTGTTTATTGAAGATGCTACTTTTCTATTTCAGCTTTACAAGATTTAACCTTTATCATTTTCGCCTTCTTTCACACCTTTAAAGAAGCTTTGATGGGGAAGGAGGCTTGGCTCAGAGTGGACAGCTTGCTTAGCACGGGTGAGGTCCCAAGCTTACCCCTTGCTCTGTCTCCAGCACTTTCCTCTCCCCTTCCCCACAAAAAGATGAACAAATAAACCAATGTTGTGGAAAACAAAAGAAGCCTTGATAGCTGATATTATAAAATAAATCATTGGTCTATATTACTTCCAATTATTTATCACTAGTCCATTTTAAGCCATTTTAAGTGGTACTTCTATATGACCTGAGGTGGCCTATTGTATTTCATTTTCCCAAACAATCAACTTTCCGCAGGACCACTTGTTGTTTTGTCCATTCCTTGAATAATCTGAAAGGTATCCTTATCATATGCTAAATATTTTACACTCTTGGGCGTGGTGGATTTTGTTACCACACCCTAGCCAAGCATTACAGAGCCCCTCCCTGTGGAAGCCCTCTGGCAAGGATCAAAGATCCTGTTAGCCTGGGGTGGGGCCACTTGGCTGGTGGTGGTCTGTGGAACTCCAGCATCTCCTACAACCCAAAGCTTTCGGGCTCAAGCCAGCACCCTGCTTCTCCCTCTGGAACAACATTCCATTTCTGGATGGAGGCTACGCCATCAGCATGGTGCCGGGATGAAGACAGAATGGGAGAGAAGCCAGCTGCCTACAAGGGGCAGCCAGTTTGATCAAAAATCCTCCTGACTTGTAATAAATGATTGGGCTCAAAAGACTTTGTTTTTGAAGGAAAAGCCATAAAAACCCAATCTATCTTGATTGTGTTTCTATTCCTTCTTTAGGAGAAACATGTGACTTGTTTAATTTTTATGTTTGGGGTATTGGGGACTGAACCTAACAAACATTCTACCACAGAGTTAGATTCCCTCATCCTTTTTTAATTTTGAGACAGGGGCTCACTAATTTGGCCAAGCTGGCCTTGACCTTAGTAGCCCAGGCAGGCCTTAAATTTGTAATCCCCCTGCCTCAGCCTTATGAGTTGCTTGGAATTACAGATCTGTACCACCAGACTGGTCTTTACAGCCTTATTCAAAAGGAGGTGCAAGCCCTTATTTGTGAAAAGAAGTCAAGAGATGATCCAAAACATTGCCTCAGGGGTTTTCTATGTTTACTATCTTCTTTTCTTCCTTCAGCCAGAATTCTGGAACACAGAGAGCAAGCCTCGGGGACTGGAAGGGCAGGAGAAACACTGGGGAGAGAGGTGGGGTATAGCAGTAATACCATGTACAGACACTCAGTTTGTGGGTTTTAGGGTTATATTTTCTACACCAGAAAAAAGAGCCTTAACCACAGACTGAGATTTCACAGGGCTAACTGTGTGGCCTTCTTTCTACCTGTGATGTTCTCACCCTGCCATCTCTCAGGGTGGGCCTCACATTGGTTTAGATAGCTCAGCCTGTAATGGATTAATTAAAAAATTGCTGCAGATCCCAAGTAGCTGCAGCGGGCAGCGGGCCATGAGACCATGCTGCAGGTCTGAGTGAGGGCAGGCAGCCGGCCCCAGAGCAGCCAGTCCCAGGCAGGCCGAGAGACAGAGACATAGATAGGCACACCATGCAGAGTAAGGTTGTCTTTTTATTTAGTGGGTTACAGAGGGGGAAGGGAGAAGGGGAGAAGAGAAGAGAGAGAGAAAGAGAGAGAAGGGAGAGACGGAAGCTGTTGCCTCTTTGAGAGGGAGACGGAAAAGAAAGAGACTCTGGCTGCAAGCAGGAAGGAAGCTTTGTCTGCCTCAGTGGACTGGGGGTGGGGTGGGTAGGCGTGGCTTGTCTCTTAAAGGGACAGAACAGATCATTACACCACCTCCATCTGAAGTGACTTGTTTATGTCCAAGAGGACAAAGTACAAACCCTTAATCCAGAAATCAATTAGATGTCTTGGAGGTTCAAGAAAACATACAAGACTGTGTCCTGCCAACTTTGAAACTATCTTCCTGGCCTCACATTTAATCATGAGTGGGAACTGATGGCTTCCAGTTAAAAATACATTTGCATGCAATAAGGCCTAACTCTGTTCTACTCAAATTTTAACATTGAATGGTGGCCAACTGTGGTTTGCTCTGAGCCCAAAGTCTGAGGAGATTTTACCATTTTCAGCAGCATTTCTCCACCTCCCCCCATCTCCACAGCAGCATCCCTGTTGCGTTTTTTTTTAAAGAAGGGGTGACCCAGCAGCTTGCTGCAGCTTGCTGCAGGTCCCCAGACCACGCGGTCTCCACGGCGGGTGGGTGGCCAGACCACGCAGCTAGTCTCCGGGTCCCCATATGGGCTGTGCGGTGGTACAGATGGACAAAAAAGAGCTGGGTAGGCGCACTATGCAGAGTTAAACATTTATTAGATGGGTGATGGAGGAAAAAAGGAGAGAGAAGATAAAGAGATAGAGAGAGACAGAGAGAGACAGGGAGATAGAGGGAAGGGGGGAGAGGGAAGAGAGGCAGCTGCTGCTCCCATGAGAGCGGAAGAGGAAGAGGGGCAGAGAGTTAGGGTCAGAGGCTGGAAGCTGGGAGTGGGCGTGGCCAATAAGAGGCCAGATACTACAATCCCCACCCCCCACCTTTGCAGCTCGTCTGAGATTCACAGACACACAAATCAGAGTCTGCTCCATTTACAGAAAGATAGAGAACTGGACACCACCCAAACAGAGAAGTCATCCCCAGAACAATTAGCCACCAGCAACACATCCCATGTGGCCATCAGAAGCAAGAGCCTCCTAAATTCAGAGCAATCAGGAACCAAAGCAGCTAGGGAGAGAGAAAACATTGAAGGTTCTAGCGCAAGTTCACATGGGAACAGTGTGGGAACTCTCCTCTCTGAGTATAGAAAGCCTACTGGGGAAAGCTGGAGGGTGGGGATGAGGGGGTAGACAGGGAACTTTCAAAGACTCAGGTACAAAGAGAGATGACTGGAAGCAGAAAAAGAACCAGTCTGGACCAAATCAAGAGTGTTTACTTCATCTCCTGGGAAGAACTAAGGGCGTATCTGTACATGGTATAGCTAGCTACATATTATGCCTCAATTTAGGTTCCAAGATTCCAAATTAAATGACTTCTCTTCATAAATCCTAAGGTCAAGAATCCTTCCAGCCATTTTCCTAGAGACATGTCAGAATTGGGTAGCCCACTTCCTCCCAAAAAGTGTGGGTTTAATACCCGCACTGGACAATCCATAACAAGGCTTGGGTCTGCCTGGGCAAGCTATGAATAAGATTTCACATCCATGATGTCATTTCATCCTTGTGACTGTCTGTGAAAGGCAAGTGGTGCACAGGTTTTACTGATAAGGAAACTGGGGGGTAGCACAGTTGGGCAGTGACAGCTGCTTTACCAGGGAAAATGAGTCTTGAGCCCTTTCCTAGGTCCTACAGCCTAACTGGCAAGTTCTTTCAAATATATAGTGAGTGACTGATACTCAGTCCAACCAAGAATGCTCTGCCTGAGTCAGCTGGGTGGGGGGGGTGACACTTCCCAGGTTCTTTGGGATCTACTCCAACCCAAAGGTGGGCCCTCAGCAGTCAGTAAGACATCAGTGCACATTAGAGCAGAAGGAGACAGGTATGACACAGTAACCTACATAGGTCATTCAGAATATATCAGCAATTAAAGAACCATATGGAGAATGAGGGTCACTGGGCCCAGGTTCCAAATGGGAACAGTGTCAAGGAATTCTCCTTTGATCCTGGTAATATTCTTTACCATGCATGCTGTCTTAGGGTTTCTGTTGCTGTGAAGAGACGCCACGACTACAACAACTCATAAAGAAAATATTTAATTGGGGTGGCTCCCTTACGGTCCAGAGGTTCAGTCTATTTCATCATGGTGGGACATGACTGCATGCAGGCAGCCACTGTGCTCAGAGTCCTACATCTTGCAGGTGACAGGAAGTCGACTGAGACTCTGGGTGGTTCCTGAGCATAGGAAACAATCAAAGCCTGCCCCCACAGTGACACACTTCCTCCAACAAGGCCACACCTCCTAATAGTGCCACTTTCTATGAGATTATGGGCCAATTACCTTCAAACTACCACATATGTACTATTTTAAAATTCAATTTTGTTTGCACTGTTTTAAGCTGGACCCCAGCTCATTAGTCTTCCTAGCATGGCATATTGGATAATTTAGTCACTGTGACAGAGTACCTAGCTAAAAGCAGTTCAAAGGAAGAATGCTTCCCTTTGATGCACTACTCAGGGACTACAATTCCCCATGGCAGAGCAGGCAGGGCAGCAGGGGCAGAGCATGAAGCTTAGAATCCTCAGAGCTCGGCCCAGCAGAAAACAGAGAATGATCAAGAAGAGGGGCCAGGCTGCAAAACCTCCAGCAACACATTTCTTCCAGCAACACCTCCAGCAACACATTTCTTCCAGCAAGCGTGTACCTCTTAAAGGTGCTACAATCTCTCTCTCTCTCTCTCTCTCTCTCTCTCTCTCTCTCTCTCTCTCTAGTTTTATTTTGCGTTTTTAAATTTTATTTTGTTTTGTTTTTTTGAGACAGGGTTTCTCTGTGTAACAGCCCTAGCTGTCTTGGAACTCGCTCTGTAGACCAGAATGACCTTGAATTCCCAGAGATCCACCTGCCTCTGCCTCCGGAGTGCTGGGATTAAAGGTGTGTGCTACCACCGCCTGACCAGTCTCTTAAAACAGTATCTCTAGCTAGAAACCAAGAGTTCAAACACACGAGCCCATGGAGGGCGCGTCCTGGTTAACCCATACACACCCCAAGGCACCCTACCTAGCACAGTGCACAAAAATGAAACTTTATAAACTTTGTTTGGTTTCACTCTGTAATCTGTGTTAGTTGTTAGTATCAATGATTGTAAAATCAAAAGTAGGGTACCTCAGCTTTCCCAGCCAGACTCTGGGTCTTGAAATCTTGCTTTACCCAAAGTGTTCAGTTCTCTGTTGACTGTTTCCTGTGTTGCTTTTCTTTCTCCAATCAACAGTGAAAACAGTGGAGTCTTTGGGGGGACTATGTTATCCTTAGATTCACCTTGGAATGACCTTAGATGACGATGCAAACCTTGGATTGCTAAGAGAGAAAAGACACACTTAGGAGCTTAAGGGGGATGAATGGACTGGCAAGGAGCCAGGGAAACTGTGAAACCTCTGTTCAATCAGTAAACTCCTCAGATTGCTTCAGCTCCCCAGAACACAGAGGCGCTAAATGCGGCTCACCAGCACAGGCTAACTGGCCCCACCGCAGTCAGTCCTCAGGTCACCTTTAGAGTCCATTTGCCAAACACGGAATACCAGATAGGCAGGTTAGTGGGCAAGGACCGCTCAGGAGGAGCAGGTTGATGAGAGCTAAGCGGCTAGTGGAGCCTATCAAAGAAAAACCGGCACTTTAAACCGCAATCCTGCCTTAGCTTGAGGGAAAAGAGGGCCCCTGCTGTGTCTCCTCTAGGCTGGGGGTGGGGGGTCGGTGAAAGAAAGAGGAACAAAGAGTTTGAGGGCGGCATACTGATTGCTTGAATGAACTGTGGGAAAGGGGATCTGTCCCTTTAGGTACCAGGAAGGCAAATGATTTGCACAAGTGCCTGGAAGACATCCTTCAGAGGCTCCAGGTGGGACCAAGAGTGGGTAGCTAGGAGCATGTATTATGAGTCTCTCATGTCTACTTCAGCATGGTTACAGGTGTTCTTAATGGGATTCCCATTCAGATGCATTAGATTAACTTTACCAACATGGGGAAATCTGATTCAGATTTGAGCTGATCTACAGGTACAAATGCATTAACTATCACAGTTTTAGCATTGCATATAGGCAAAGCAAAACGTGAATGGTTTTGTACTTTAAATGTAAGTAGCATTGTGTCTGATAGTGACACATGTTTTTCATTTTTCTGTATGTTATTGGGGGAAAAATAAAGCAAAGGCCATTGAGTCAGATTTCAACTGTACATCTGTCTATCTCAGGAAGATAGATGGGCTCATTTGGAGCCTGCCAATCTCCAGGGTCAAGCAGATAGCTGAGGAAAAGCCTCTTTTTTTTTTTTCTTCAGATAATTTTAGGTATCAAGAAAGAGCCTTGAGCTCTTTCTAGAGGCTCAGCTGTGAAGCCAGCCTCCTGGGTTAGACAAGAAAACCTAGAAAGTAGGCAATTCTGAAACTATGATTTCTAGATTTCAAGTCAAAATCATGACTATAGAGAGCTATTTTCTTTATTATATACTGCCACCCTAAAATTTGGAGTAAAGTTTATCTCTTGAAGTTCTGTTCAAAGAGCAATAACTGATTTATCCAAACTCTGAATGTGTCAAAGTTTTAAATAATCAGTTTTCATGAATTTGCCTGAAGTTTATATTAATCAGTACCATGGTTTGATATCTAATTCCAAATTACAACAAAGAAATTAATTTCTCCTCTGGGTAGTTTTGTGAGTGTGTTTTTTCTCTAGTTCTATTCCAGAGAACTGTCAGGGAAATTCAAGACAGTAGGAGTTCAGAAAAGACTAAACATCCTCCCCATCCCACCTGTCTCCGATCCTTGACAGTGAACTTGTGGTTTTCATTGATTATCCCCCCCGCCTTGTAGGTATTATGATCTGCTGGCCTGACCTGTCCCCTTTAAGAGACAAGCCCGGCCCATTCCCCCGCCTCCAGTCTGTGCTCTCTCTTCCTGTCCCTCTTCTGAAGTGGTAGCTGCTGTCCCTCTTTCTCTCTCTCCCCCCCACTCTCTCTCCCCCTTTCCTTCCATAACCCACTAAATAAACTCTATACCCAAACTCTCTTTCTGCCTGGTGTATCTCTCCCGCTGTGGTCTCCCACCCACTGACCCACCAAGGTACCCTGCCAAGACCTGAGGTGGCCTGCTATGGCCTGCTGTGGCCTGATGCTGCCCCTTGGGAACCACAGCCCTTCATGGGACTGGCCTTTCCAAAAAGAATTTTATTTTATTTGTACTCACCTCATCTCCATCAAGTTACTCTCGGCATTCAGAAAAATATTTCACCCCTACCCCATCCCCACCCCCAAGAAATCAGGATCTTGCCAGGCCAGCACAATTAGCGATGAGTCAGTTTTATCTCTTTGAATTTTGGAACAACTGACCCAGTTTTCATAGAAAGTTTCCTTAAACAATATGTTTTCAAGGCTGTGATGCCTCTCTGGGGATCTAAGAAAGTTCCCAACTGAAAAGTGTCTGCCTCAGGTGAGAAGAGAGAAGAGAATATGAAGACAAGCAAAAAGGAATGCATTAAGTGTCCTCCAGAGCACACATGAAAGTTTTAAATGGGGTTTATTCTTTTTTGTTTAATTGTTTGTTTTCTGGAGCTGGACAACATGGGTTCAAGTCCTGACTTAGACACCAATTAGAGGAATCATTTAGGGTACGTTATTTGATTCCCTTGTGCCTGACTTTCCCCATTGTCAAATGGACATAGTAGAAATATGTTTCTTGGGGTACTGTAAAGGTGAAAGTGCTTAGGCCAGTCTATAACAAGAGCAGGTTCTTATTTAGCCCACGGTTCGGATTTTTATGCCCTTTCCACTTAAAGGCAGAACTCATGCAGCTCCGTTGTGATTGCAGATGTTACAGAAATGAAACTGTGTCTCTCAAGACTCAGCCTGGCTTTCCTGTGATCCAATACCAACCTACATTAGCCATCTCCACCCCCTAGTCCAAGGCATGGCCCTCAACTACTTCTCCAGCACCATGCCAGCCTGCAGCCATGCTCCAGACTGATGGTCATAGACTCACCCTCTGAAATTATAAGCAAGCTCTCAAATTAAATTTGTTTTGTTTCATTAAATAAAAGTTGCCTCATGGTGTCTCGCCACAAGAATAGAACACCGATTAAGACAACATCATAACTGAAATAAGAGTTTTATCTTATCTTAGACTTTTTAAAAAGTTAGGCTTTGGAAGGAAAAGTCTGGGGTTTTGTGTGGCATGTCACTGTGGCTCACAGGGTTCAGACTCAGCTAAGACTATGGATGGCTTTCTGCCTCAGGAGCTTGCATACCACCTTCTGACAGATGACACTTCCAGCTCAGTTCCAGCCCGGTCTCTCTGTGTCCTACAACCAAAGTGTGTGCATCTTCAGCAATAGGATTGTCTAATCATTTAGCTTTGCAATAGGGTCTAATCATAATCATTTAGTTTTGGTGGGGAGCCAAAAACAATAGAAACAGCCTGTATTGTTGAGCGTTGGGCTCTGAGTTATCCGTACACCAACTTGACAGTGGGATTTTTATTCAATAACCTCTGGTTTCTGAGAAGATCATGATCCACCCAAAGAATGACCTGCTAGGTAAGATGTGCCAACTGGTGCAATAGTGGCATGACAATTATTGGGGTAACCATTCACTTTCTGATTGGATTTGAGTCCTGTTCCACAAGAGGGAATTCATGCCTGGTATTGGTAAATTAGCTGGGAGGAAGCTCATGACTGGGGAAGTAGTGGCCTTAGGAAGGAATCTGCTTCAATCCTCTCAGATGACTTTTATTGTATCCAGGAGATTCAGAGAAAGATATTGAGTACACAGAAGTTATATGAATCATAACAATTCATGAGTAAGGCAAAAGATGAGCTCAGGCGGGAAGACTGTCACTAGGGTCTGAGCTCAGGCGGGAAGACTGTCACTAGGGTCTGAACTTGACTGCTGGGCAAGTCATGATGATCATGGTGACAGACTTCAACAGAATTTTTCCCCATTGAAAAACACACACTGAAAACTGCAGTAAAAACATAGCATCATAGCAAAGTCTCCATATGCTACCATTGAATTTAACTTTTCTTTGCAGCTAATTGCAACTATCTTATGAAGAGGGAAAAAAAGTTGGCATTTCAAGCAATGGCACCCCAGATGTCATGAATTGAGTAGATAAACTACATGACAATCTTTAAAAAGAAATAGGGCACATGAAAGAAATAGTGCTTAATCACGTAAGCAACATTTTCTGGAATAGCTAGCCATGTATTCATGAATCCAATCACACTAAGTTAAAGTCGTACCTTTAAAAACCAAAGAAAACAGGAACTGGAAATATTATCTATTTAGCGTGTTTCATTTTAGATTAAACAGATTTTATTCCCTGTTCCCTAGCAATTATATATAATTAAAAAGCAGAGCAGAATATGAAGACACAATGAAGCAAGAACCACGTGAATAGTGTCTCATGTTTAACTCACCGCTGAGGGGAAGTCACTTTTATTCAGATTAATTTGCTAACGGGTTGATGAGGCCACAACAGAGGGAGAGGGAATGGAACATGTTCTCTCAAATTGCTCTTCTCAGAGAACATGATAAACAAAACACATGGAACTGCATCAATGCTTCAGAAGGTGTTATTACTTAGTCCACTTTAAAGGATTCTCTCCTCCGGAATGGCTTTTTCCTGGAGAAAAAAAAATTCTTCAGAACTGTTAGTGAGGTCAGATGAGCTGAGTTACAATGCTTGTGTGGAGCTAGGCTCTGTTGGTGCACTCCTATAATCTACAGTTAGGGGCAGGGAGTCAGGAAGGTGATGAGTTCAAGACCAACTCACACTATAAGATAACAAAACCACAAAAGTAAATTCAATTAAAAACTGAATAAATGCCTTTGTGGAAAGCATCTTTAGATACACCATCTGTACCGCTAGTGTAGCTAAAGACACCGTCGCTGCCAGGGGAGCCACCTATGTTTAAGCACGGTCCTGTGTGGTGCCTTAGGATATTTGCTGCAGTGATAAACACCAAAAGCTACTTGCAAAGGAATGGGGATTTTTGGTTTACATATCCCTGATAGTCCATTGAAGGAAACCAAGGCAGGAACTGAAACAGAAGTCAGTGAAGGGTGCTGCTTACTGGCTTGTCCCTTATGGCTGTCTCAGCCTGCTTTCTTATACACCTCAGGACCACCTGCCCAGGGGTGGCACCACCCTCCCCCCAATGGGGTGGGCTTGCCTACATCAACCATTAACCAATAAAATGCCCTACAGACATGCCTATGGGCAATGTGATGGAGGCATTTTCTTACATGAGGTTCCTCTTCCCATGCCAGGTTGACAGAAAACCCACCAGAACAATGTCTACTGTGCACAGGACATTGAGCTCTGTGATTCGGGGCGAGTGGAGCCCTGTGATCTTCAGACTTCCCAGGGAGCGAGGACGGCTACCTATGCAAGCTCACGTACAGCTGGCGTCCTTCGATTTGTATAACTGTGAGGTTGATTCATTGTTAGACCAACGGAACATAAGGCTTATATATAGAATTGTTTAGGAAGAAAGTGATGTCCTGGAGGAAGGCAAAAAGGGCTAAAACTGTGCCGTGATTGTAAATAGGGTATCTAAGGAACGTCTCGATTTCTAGTGACACTTAAGGCCAGCCTGAGCTACATGGTGAGTTCTGGGCCAGCCTGGACTACAGAGTGAGACTCTTTCAGAAAAAAAAAAACCCAAAATCTATAATCCCAGCATTCCAGAGGCTGAGACAGGAGGATCACCATCAGTCTGTGGTGATGCAGACTCTCACGGTGACAAGGGACAAGCGGTAGAGTAGGGCGTTTATCTCATAGCAGCAAAGAAACAGGAGGTGAGGAAGAAGGAGCCGGGGTGAGGTACATGTTCCATCCCACCAGGCCCGTCTCTTTCCACCCCATTCAGTAAGGACTCACGGAAGAACAGGCCTATGTGAAGCTAGCACACTCATGACCTGGACACCTCCTGAAAGAGCCGCCAGCTGAGGACCACGCCTTCAGTGCATGAACATCTTGAGGGCATACTTCACATCTAAACCACTGCACCCATCTACACAACAGAGATGGGCTTTAGACCAGCTTCTTACACTTGTAAGTAGGTTAATAGTTAAATACTTTTGAAGCTCTTACGGTGGTGCCTAGCATGAGGTTTGTGTCTGGGAAGACTCATTACATAAGGGGAATATTTAGTACCTACTGCACATCTGTTCAACATTGTCTAAGCACTGAGGGCAGAGAGCAAGCAACAAACAGGTAAGTGGAACCGTTCTTAAAGGTGCCCAGCACTAAACAGACATGTGCACTATAGACAGGGATGGATGGAGAAAAAAAAAGACCTTCCTATGAGAAGAGTGCTTGAACTGGGTTCCAGAACACCACCAGCAACCAGAGCTGTAAGGATTCCTTCAGCCAGAATCATACAAGCAAAGAAAGAAAGCTGTGAAGGCTGAGCCGCCATCTTGATCTCAGGAAAGAAATCACTGGATTCAAAGTGGGGAAGGGAAATGAGGCAGACACATGGAGTCAAAGTATCTATGTGCCGGTCGGAAACCATGAACCCCTGGGAAGCGCTCTAGAAAAACACAAGGTGAGGGCACATTAAGATTAGAAAGCAGCTCCACCCCTTTCACCTGCACACCCAACCCTCACTCATGTTTAATAAAAATCTCTAAAGCCAGACACAGAACCAGTAACTTTTGCCCTGTGGCAAATGTCCTCCTTATATGTCTTGCACTGTGCACCTAAACCTGCTGGCTCTTCAAGGCCTTGCTTCTAACCACTGAAGAGATGGCAGGAAATCAGACAAAGGAATGCCTAAGCCCCACCTTTTATCTCCAAGTGTCAAGGGCCAAGTTGTCAGACACTTAGGAGCATGAGGCTCAGTAGGTCTTCTGCACCCTCACCACCCCAAGCCCCTCCCACCCCGACTCACTTTGAATGCAGGAGGAGCCTGAGTTTTTGGCCATCCCAGCTCCTTGCTTTGTTTCCCTTTGGACAGCTAAAGACCTCTCCAGGGCAGCCAAACAGGTTTGGAAACCAGTTTGGGCCCAGCAACCCTGCACAGTGGGATAGTCACCTGGGCGCAGAAGGGTCCGGTGGAGCCTGCCTGAGCCCTGTGAAGGGAGCCCAGGTTCCCCGAGAGCCTCAGGGCATGCAGTCTAAACAGATTCAGCAATCTGCTCACTAAGAGAATAAAGCTGGCTCTCCCGCTGTAATTACAGGCTGGCTGATCTGGGATTCTGAACTTTGGTACATGGCAGGAGTAATGCGAGCCGTGCCAGGTTGTGGACTGGGCCAAAAGATGAAATACCAAACTAAACTGACTGGTTTCCAGAATCAGCCTGAGAAAACAAAGCACCCACGTACGCCAATGCGTGTGCAGGCGTCATGACACGTGACTTCGACTTTCTGGCTGAGCCCTTCCAAGGAGGAAATTACAAATCTTCATATATTCAGAACCATTTAATAGCTGGCAAGCAACTGCCAGCCGCCAAAGCTACTGCCAGAACGGGTGAAATCTCTTAAAGGGCCCTTTCCTCGTCAGGTTGTTTTCATAAACAGTTTAGCCCATTTCTAATAACAGAGGCCAGCGCTTCCCTAAGGAAGAGAAGGCCGTCCTTCACGTCCAGCCCTTGTCCTGCTAGGCACAAGCAGACTAAATCCCAGGGAAGGAAAAAGGTTTTTGAAAGACATTGCAGCAGGGTATGAGATCAGCACCCAAGAGTGCTGGCTCGGGAATGGCCGAGGCCAAAGAAGGACTGTGGCTTCACCTGACTGTTCTCCACACGCTAGCAGGCTCCATGACCTCTGCAAACCTCTGTCATCCCGTCTGTGACTGAGTGGCTCTGGATTAACAACTAAATTCAAGCCAGTCATCTGATCAGAGAAAATAAATTGTACACTTTTAATTTTCTGTCTATGTGTTTGAGCATTATGAATGTGGTATATGCACATGTATGTGTCCGCATGACTATGATTGTGGATGCCGGAAGGCCGCATGGTGTGCCTACTCTATCTCCCTCTGCCTTACTCCTTTGAGACTGAATCGCTTGCTGAACCTACAGCTAAGCTGGTGGCCAGCAAATCCCAGCAATCCTCCAGTCTCCTCTCCTACACTAGTAAGAACACAGCCACACCTGGCTTCTTACCTGAGTGCCGGGATCCATGCTCAGGACCACATGATTGCACAGCAAGCATCTTATGCACCCGTCCATCTGCCCACTCACACGCCATCTTTAACAGATAAAACAAACCAGAGTTTCTGCAGACAATGGTGGCCTGGTGGCGACCCACCATCTTTGGAAGTTTTTAGTGAAACGCTTTCATGATTATGTTGACCTTTCTGTCATAATGTAGGAATTAACACAGTCATGTTCTGATTTAACTGACAGGCCCATTTGGATTTGATTTTAGGGCTCAGTTTGGAATTTGTGCTCATGATTACATGGACACCAGGTGGTATTATTTGAATTGCTGGAAGCTGGAAAGAGTAGAAGAAAATCATTATTGATACAAAGCAGGCCTTGGTGCCAAATTGGGGCAAGAGATGACTGCAGGCTGTGTTTCTAGAAACTTCTGAAAGCACAGGACAAGGAAAGGAGCAGAAAAAAATTGAGTGACCCCACAGCATGGCCCTCTTCCACCAGGAATGCAATGCGTTGCTTAGCCCAGAGAGCGACAATTAAATGCAAAAAACACTGCATATCACATTTAATTAATGTCAGTTTGAATTTTATCGATCTTGGAGTTTTATTTTAACAGGTAAAATTATTTTGATTTCATGGTTGTTTGCAAGTAACAAAACCCCCAGATTTTATGCTATATGTATAAGAAAGGATAATCTATATTCATATTAGACACATGAATATAACTATACACACATATACATGCAAAGTACATATTTTAGAAGTTCTTGAGTTCTCATCAATAACAGATGTTTACAATAATCTTCTCTGTAGAATGAGAGCATAGATCATTCAGTTTTTGAAAACCCAACAACAACTCATCTTTGTTAACATAATTATTATAAGGAAGAGAAGCAAAGAATAAACAGCCTCATAATAAGTAGAAAAGGAAGGCTGATACGATATTTGTATATATTTTATGATAACATTATGCTCAAAATTATCTCTAGACAAAACATCATAAAGAAATATAAGAAATAGCTGATACCTGTGGGTGATAAAATTATGTGGGTTCCCCCAGTTTAAAATAGTTTATCTTTAACAACAGTCATGGATTTCATGGTTTTCAAATGTGAGTCTCGTGACTGATACAGCTGGTCCCAGAACACACCTGGGGGCTGGTAAGGCTCGCTCGTCCCAGCTCCTCCATCCATACCTGGAGCTTGCAGCTACGCCTTCCAGGTCCCCGCCGAGCCCCCTGCCTCCAGCAGATGTGGTTTACAGGGCAAGGTTCTCTCTTAAAACAGCTTTCTGTGAATGGTAGATGTTTTCAGTGCTGCCGAGTTCCAGGACCACCGTGATGGGAACGGTGGTCACCCTCTGTGGGCCTCATCCTTGGCGCATCTCCAAGGCCACCCCAGCAAATGTGAAATAGGCATCTGTTCTGCTCCCCTTCTACTCTTCTGGATGCCTCTGCCTTCTTGGCTTTCTTCTCCAAGCCTTGGCTATGGCATGGTACCAAGTCAGACCTTCCTTGACTGGGTTGCCAGGGTTGGGAGCCCTTCCTCTGCAATGCTCACCTTGGATGATATAACAGGGAATGCTTACTAGTGCCTTCTAGAATCACCTTATAAGTGATTAAGTTATCTGATACACAACCTTTCACATACATACACACTCACATACAACACACATACACTCACACAATACACACAATCACACATAGATACATACATAGCACATACAACACACACACTCACACACAGTGCAGTACATACTCACATACAATAAATACACACATAACACATATATTCACACACAACGCACACATATTCACATCCCCCACATACATACATTCACACACCCTCAACCACACACATACACTCACTTGTATAATATAGATATAATTTAATACCTAGGCTACCCCAAACAACAAAAATCATTATCTTTGAAGCCTACAATTGACCATTTTAAATACCACACACACTCCTAATTGCACATAAGCGTCTTCTAGATCTAGGGCAATACACTAAAAGAACCATTCTTTGAGGCCAGCTACCTGGCAGTAAATGCTGGTTCCATCACACACCTGCCAGCTGCATCATTTGTATGATTCAGTATATCCCTTTTACCCTCAATTCCAAACTGGCAAAGCAGGGAGGATGAATTAATGACAGCCACTCACTAGACCAATGTGAGACATAAAGACAATAACAATTGTGAAGCATCTAAGGCAGCCTGGTATGCAGTAGATGCTCCATACAATCTGGGTCCAGTTATCAATCATTGTTGTTGGGATGGGAGTATGGCTTGGTGGCAGAGTACTGGCCTAGTATGTGAGAACCCAGGGCTCCATCACCAGTACCAAAAACCAAAGCACAAAAGCAAAACCCAGTGTTGTAATTGCTGTTACTGATGAGCATGAGCGAGCCTATGATTCATGCCCTGGTTCAGGCAACTTCCAGAACACTACTTCACAGCAAAGATACCAGAAGTCTTTTGAGGCAGCTGGATCCGCTGTGTAGGACCCGGGGCAGAAAGCAGGGTTTAAAAAAAAATATTACCTTCTTCCTTGAAAGAAGAGCTCTGAAAAAAAATCTCCTGATTTTGGCCAGTCTCCGTTCCCACCATGTCTTGCAGCTGAGGTCACCTGGGAGTCCCAGCAACTCAGAAACGCTTGCTGGACCTCTGCCCTGGGATCCTTAGTAAGTGGCTGGGATAGAAAATGGAGTATTTCTCCAGCCCTCTTCCAGGTGGGCCTGGTGTGGGAGGGACCCTGGAAGCCTTTCCAAACTTTTGGCAGCCTCCCCTATCCCCCTGTGTGTGGGACCCCCCCAAAGGGCTGGTCATAGCGGGAGAGCCCCCACCCCTGCAGTTTGATAAACCCTGCTCAGGATGAATGCCCCCCTGCTCCATGTGCTTGTAGCTGTCAGTGTTTGTTTTTAACTGACAGTGTTGATTTAGCAGTAGGCCCAGCAGGGGATGTGGTTACAGGCTATGATAAGGATTCACAGGAGCTGTGTGCACAAGAGAAAATGCCAGGTTGGGTAATGAAAATTCAACTGCCCATGTTCCAGGTTATAAACATGTACTAAAATCATCAAAGTACCACCAAACCAAAACAAAGCTTGTCCCCTTCTAGAATGGGGGTTTCTTGTCCCCTACCCTCATGCATCCAGGACAGCAGCATGACACACTGGAATCTCTACGAAGCTCCGTTCTATTAATATTTCCAGCTCCCCACACCTCCATTTCCTCTTGTGTTCCAATAATAGTTCTGTTTCTCTTTACATCCCAGCGGGAATGGTTGGGATGCACTGATGCCTACGATCTTGTCTGGCACACCTCAGCCCTCAGCTGTCGCACTGGTGACTGTTCAGATTTCCTCAGGAGCAGTCTCTATGCGCCCCACTGTGGGAACACTGGAAGAGAAGGGGGACTAGAGCATGCCAGGCACTGTCCCGGGAGCATAAGTGTAGACAAGCACAAACAAGAGTCTTGTAAACACAAACCAGGATCTAGAGTCTACATAAAGACAGGGGCTCTTAAATTGAGAGTTGAGTAATGAACTGGAATTTGCCAACGGGAGGCAGGCAGGAGACAGCAAAGGCTGGGTATCATGCAATGCAATAGAGGGTTAAAGAACTGAGAGCCTTCAGAGAGTTGGGAACATAGACTATAAGGAAAGGCAGGTGTTTTCTCTCTATCTCTGGGTCTTGTCTCTTTCTCTGTCTCCAATTCTCTGTCTCTCCGTGTCTCTGTCTCTGTCTGTCTTTCACTCTTTATGTGTGTGTGAGTGTTGGTGTAAGAGAGAGACTAATTCACAAGACTGTCACTATATAGTAAAGATATGGTGGGAGTAGAAGAACATGCAAAGGAGTTTAGAGATCATCCTACAAGCACACAGACAATATCATTCGGTACTCAGTGCTATCTGGCACTTGGTACTTTCGGATACTACCGATACTTGGGGACTTGGTGCTATTGAGAGAAACCTCATGCAGAGTAGTGATATATGGAAGTGATTGAAAGACCAGAAAAACACTGTCTTTTGTCTTTTCCATTGTTAGAAAACAGATGTGAAAACAGATGTGATTCTGCTTCCTGGTTTGTGTCTTAGAGACAGCGCTTGGGGCTTCGGGTCCTGGCACTTCCAGGCTTCTGGCTTTGACTTGTTAGTTTATTCTTAAGACTCCCTCCATCTAGGCAGCGCAAAAGGATGCACTGTCCACCAAGAAGCTCTCCGACTTTGGTCACTCTATCCTCTTAGCTGCCCTCACCCTCCTTTCTCTAATTGTGACATCTTCCTTTACCTTTCCTCACCTGTGATTATCCTCTGGCAGGCAGAGTATATCATACATATTTTATAACTCCCCAGCTCCACCATAGATAAGGCCGTTAATAGCTCAGTGACTTAAAACAATGCCCCCATACTTAGCCCATGGCTGGCATGGAGCAGGCGGGCAATTAGAGGAAAGCACTTTAGCCATCAAAGGAGGCTGTAGGTCGCTTAGTCATTAATGGTCAGGAGCAAGCTGATTCTTGTGTTTCCAGAACTTTCCCTATTTCCCATGACAAGGAACTGAAGGCAGGCGGGAGTTTAGGCAAGCAGAGGATTAGATCCCCTCAGCTGTCTACTTATCCCGGGCTGACCCTGCAGCAGCCACTGACTTTGTGGGTGCAGAAAGAGTTAGGTGAAAGGTGATAGTGTGAGGCCAGGCCTGGACAGGACTAAGTCTGCTATAAAAGCCAACCTCAGCTCTGGTAAGGCAAGGACTAGCCTTTCAATTTAGGGCTTATCTATAATTATTTTCATGAGTTCCTGAAAAAACTCATTCTACAAAAATAACTCTGCTTTGCTAGAGAAAGCCAAAAATATGCCACGATTTTTAATTCCAAGGCCCCCAAGCACCTGCTAACCTCCAAAAATGAAGATCGTCAATCTTTCCTCAAAGGTAAAAAGGTCTGCCTAATCTAGAGACTCATTCAGAGTACAGATTCTTTTGAGAACTGGAAACAGTCCAGACCTCAGGGAAATGCACACACACACCAACTGTGGGCTCAACTGTTCTCCCATTGCAGACAACAGAAGCCAACTCTGGCTAATCTAAGCAGAAGAGGGAATTATGGAAGGAGACTGAGCAGGAGAAGAAACAGAACTGTTTGGGATCTAGATGGCAGGAACTAGCTCCTGGTGGGAGTAACTACTATATGCCAACAGCGGTCTGTGGCCACAACCCACACCTCCCCCTGCTGTTAGTCCTTCTCCCAGCTCCTGCAGGGATTCTGTTAGGCCCACCTTAGAATTCTCCAGCCCCGCCTTGGCTAGAGAAGGAAATCTTGTTGACTGGCCTTCCATTAAGAGGAAATAACATGGAGACTTGAGCCATGGGTCCTGACATTTTCAGGAGAGGAAGAAATGATAGGAGCAACCTAAAAGAACACAAACTTAAAGAAGAATGAAAAATAAATTCAAGCTGGATGGTGGTGGTATACACCTTTAATCCCAGCACTCAGAAGGCAGAGGCAGGTGGATCTCTGTGAGTTTGAGGCCAGCTAGGGCTACACAAAGAAACCCTGCCTCAAAAAAAATAAAATAATGACAAAAATAATAATAATATAATTTGAAAAAAACAAATATATTCACTCACTCAGAAGTCTGCCCATCTTGGTGGAGTAGAGTAAGGAATCATGAATCTTTATCATGGACACAGCTTTAAAGCCGAGGGCCTAAAGTCCCCAGTTAGGCTATGTCCTAGGGCCTTATACAATGTTTCCTGTTCCCTGAGAGTTTGTGTGTTTGCTTGTGATTAGGGAACCTGAAATGAAAATCTTTTTCTACTGAAGAAAACATAAGGATGGAGATACTGAGAGCTGATGATGAAGAAGCTAAGCGGAGTGACAGGATTGAGGCTGTTCAGGACCTGATCCGGGTTAAGGCACTGCAATGTTGGGATGTACATACCTTTATGCAAGCCAGAGGCTCTGGTATGAGCCCACCTGAGCTGGTCCAGGTCCAGTAGGCCTTCCAGCAACAGAAGTCCCAGCAAGATGATGGGGAAAAACCTAGTGTAAGAAGAAAAATGACCTTGAGTAGGAGCAACTATAGCACTTGACACATTCCGATGATGCTGATGTGAGTTCAGCTCCCAGCAGACATGCAACCATCCTCTTAGGGATGTGACAGAGCACTAGACCTGAAGCTTGCTAGGTTACCGGCAGACTCACCCTGCTTCTCTCTGAAGCTACTGATTGGAGCACATGGCTATGCCTGTTTCTAGGATGGATGCCCTTTGCAGCTCAGTTCCTGGGCAGACGAGCAGAGTCTGGGCAGGAACCACTGTTCCCTATGTAGGAAACACTGTGACAGTACCCTGCCTGCTCTCCTAGAAGTATCTCCAGTCTCCCTTACTCTCACAGGCTCACTTCAGCCCACAGCGGTCTCCTTCTACCTCCTTACCCCCTAGGAACTTGAGGCTATCTTATGTACCATAGTTTTGACGAAAGGTTCTTACCCAGTGCTGCTGCAAACATCAGCTTATTTCCAGTCTTGCCAGCTCTTACATTTTATTCTTTACACAAATCTTCATGCAGCCAAATTATATCTGATAATGACTCACTGGCCTGTGCTTATTTTTCATAGCCCTGAGCTCACACACTATGCCCCGCCTCTCCAACATGGTTAATTTTGTAAGAGAGGGGCTGTGTATGTCTCTCTTGTCCTCCTCACCCTGGTGGCAAGTACACGTCAGGTGACTATCAGATGTATGTTGAATTCATGTTGTTTTGTACTACCCTGAAGATGAGAAGTTAGTAAACTGAGAGAACAATGTACTCACTGGTGGCGCGGAGACAGAAACTGATAGGAAACATCGGTTCCTGGCAGGATTATAGAATAGTCTTCATTCTTCTAACCACAGGCGTGAAGACAGCCAAGAAAGTATGTGGAATGTGGCCAAAGATGGTATGACTTCCATTAAATCGAAGAGCTCATGTATCACTTTTGGTCGCCATAGCAACAGAACCCCATCTTATGATAATAGCAGTATAATATGATAAAGTCAATACAAATAAACTAATAACGTATAGGGATAAGACAAGAAATGGTCTGGTTTGCTTCACTTTGGGGAATAAACTAAGGTGAAATGATGGAAGGTTCTCTCTGCTGCAAAAAGATGCTGTCCTGAAATTGAGTTACGTATAAGAGGGCTAAACTGGTCATTCTATCTGATGAACCCATTCTCGAAATATATAAGGCTGTGATCAACCGAGATGCTTTCAGTAAAAGAACAAGGGATGAGACTGGTCCTATATTGTAGGGCAAACAACCACATAACCCAACAGCGTTTATCTGGCTTGTGAGTCTATACATTGATAATGCATTCCTGTGCTCTGAATTCAGCATGGCTGTTTTAATAGAGCTTGTTCATGTGAACAGCTGGTAGGTTGGCTAAGCAATGACTGACTGGTCTAGTATGGTCTCAGCTTGGATTTGCTCCACCTAGCTTTGAGGCTGGGTTTCACAAGAGGGAGTAGAAACATGTAGGGTCTTGAGTTCTGTCTGGAATTGGCACTGAGTCACTGCTGTCACGTTCCAATGACCAAAGCAAATAACAAATCAAGTCCTGATTCCAAGGGTGGAGAAGCAGACTCAAATTTTTAATGGCATGAGTTTCAAAGTCATGTCACTAAGTGCACCGGTACGAGGAAACAATTCTCTTGAATCACCAATACAGTACCTACCATAGCCGAAGCCAACTTATTATTAGACTATAGCTAATTCAGTATAATAGTGATTTTAAAATAAATTGGAAAATTGTGTGGTATTGTTTTTTAAAATACTCATACTCATTAAATTTGACTGGCATTTCAGATTCTCAGTGGGGCATGGTATCCTATTCTATAAATGGTACTATGGCAGCAGGCTACACATGGTGTAGAGGGAGGGGAGGAAATGGGTCCTTACCTCTTTTCACACACAGAATTCAATTCAACATTTATTAAGGCAAAAGGCAAAACAACATTGGGAAGAAAATAAGTGGTGAATCTACCTATAGATTAGGTTTTGAAAATGAGCTATTAAGTAAAGCATGAAAGATATTAGTCAGAATGAAGATGCAAATACAATCAATTATATATTTATAAACTATATGTAATTTTATAAATTATATGTAATTTTCAACTTCCACACAAAGAAACCTCCAAAAAAACTAAAAAGCTCTATGTTCAGGAAGATATTCATAAAAGAAGTAAGTGAGAAATAATAATATTGAGAACTAACTACCAGGTGGTGATAGACCACACCTTTAATTCCAGCACTCGGGAGGCAGAGGTAGGCAAATCTCTGTGAGTTTGAGGCCAGCCTGGTCCACAGAGTAAGTTACAGGACAGCCAGAGATACACGGAGAAACCCTGTCTTGAAAAACAAAAACAAAGAAGAGAGAGAAAGAGAGAGAGAGAGAGAGAGAGAGAGAGAGAGAGAGAGAGAAAACTAACCAAGAACTTCCAAAAATCAATGTGAAAAGATAAATAAATCAATAGGAAAAATAGGGTAGATTGTGTGAAAGGGGGGGGAGGTGATTCCCAGATGATGAAGTCTAAATGTCCAGCAGGCAGATGATAGAACGATCACTCTTACAAGATATTGGGCAATTGCAAGTTAAATCACAATGAGCTATCATTTCGTACTCATAATGTTGGCCGGATTATGTAAGCTGACAAAGTCAACAGTTAATGTGTGGCAACAACACTGTCATACACCATGGGAAGTTATGAAACCTGCGTCACTGCAATGGAGAGCAACTTGCCAAGGTCTATGGAGAAAAACTGAAAATGAGTGTGCTCTGTGGCCCAGCCATTCTGTGTGTGCTTCCTAGAGAAAGTTTATTTTCTCCATGAGAATACACATTGTGGTATTATTTGCAATAGAATATACATTGCAATAGAATACACATTGTGGTATTGTTTGCAATAGAATATACATTGCAATAGAATATACATTGCAATAGAATACACATTGTGGTATTATTTGCAATAGGAAAATAGGAAACAAGCGAAATGCTTCTAAATGTGCATGGCTGAATATACAATGGCATATTTTTACAAGAAGATGAATGAAGTAAAACGAATATAGTTATCTGAAAAAAGTTCACAAAGCAAAAACGTTGAAGGAAAATGGCATACACGCTATGAGAGCAATTCTATAAAGTTTAAAAACTTGTTAAATCAAAACTATACTGTTGTGGGACACAGTGAGATCACACAGGTGAGTACAGAAATGAGAAATGTGGGAGTGAGAGAGCAGGTGAGGCTATGGAAGGTAAGATGCACAGGAGAATGACTTCAGCCATGTCCCTGTCATGTTTAAGGTACCATAAAGGTTTTCATGTTAGTCTTCACATGATGCCTGTATGTCTCATGGTTAAAATACAAGTGGATTATTTAAGAAGAAAGGGAAAAGAAGTGATGGGCTGGAGGCAAGTTTAAGGGCCAGAGTTTAGATCCCTCACATAAAAACCAAGCAGGTAAATTTGTTCCGTGAGAGACCCTTTTGCAACAGATAAGTGCAGAGTGCATTAGCTACTTTCCTGTCGCTATGAGAAAATGTCATTACCAAGGCAAGCTGGAAAAGGAAGACTGAATTTGAACATATGATTCCAGGAGAGTTCATAAGGGCAGGGGAGGTACGGCAGCAGCTGAGTGGCTTAGGAAGCTGAGACATCACATCTTCAACCACAAACACATAGCAGAGAGAGAGTAGACCAGAAATGGGAGAGGCTATAAATGCTCCAAGTTCACCCCACTCTGAGTGTATTCCAGAGGATTCTATTAGCTAACCCCCTCACCCCAAGCAGCACCTCCAACCAGAGACCAATTATTCAATGACGTGGATCTAGTGGACATTTCTCATTCAGACCAAGTAAGAAAGATACCCAAGGTCATCTTAAGGTCTACAACACACACATGATGCCCACACATATGTCAATGCACACAAAAAGAGTAAATTACTTGTCAGAGCAAATACTCTAGACTAAGCATGTGATGGATTGAGATGTCATAGGGTTTCTCCCCACTAGGAGAAGGGAAGGGTTTTTTCATCATACAGCTTCCAATGCATCATCCAGGGAAGTCAGAGTAGGAATCCCAGCAGGACAGGGCCTGGAGGCAGGAGCTGATGCAGAAATTATGGAGGGGTGCTGCTTACTAGCATGCTCCCTAAAGCTTGCTCAGACTACTTTCTTATACATCCCAGGATCACCGGCCTAGGGTGGCACCATCCACAATGGACTAGGCTCTCCTACATCAATCACTAATTAAGAAAATGCCCCACAGGCCAATCTTATGGAGTAGTTTTCTCATTTGAGGTTCTCTCTTCACAAGTGACTCCAGCTTGTATCGAGTTGACGAAACACCACCAGCACAGAGCAGCTGGAGAACAACAGCTTACTTGCATTGAGTGGCTGGAAGCATTTTCTCATGCAGCATGCTTGGGTTTTCCATGAAATGTGTTTTGGACAATGTTGTTCCAAAATACCAGAAAGATGCTCCTAGAATGAACAAATGTCCTTAGATTCTTCCACTAGGTCTCATTTTGTCCACAAATTCCACATCCTTTTCAAAGATCCACTTTTTACCATTTTGTTTCTATCTTTGCAGTGCTCATATAAGCCTTTTTCTCCCTTCCATGGGGACCACACTGCACCCTGAAAAGGCACTCATCAATCTGAAATCAATGAGCAGTACTTGCTCCTGGGACTTCCTAGCTATAGGACTCTAGAGAGGTTCTTTGACCTCTGTCTGTGTCACTATATATTTTCTAAAGGCAGAACAGAATCAGTCATTAAGAAAGTGATTCATTCATTCATACCTGATGATTTTATGAACTTACTAAGTGTTTACCATTATTCGGCTGGGGGGGGGCAGGTCAAAAGCTTCATGCTTTAAGACTATATTAATTTCCTACATCTACAACCAAGAGACAGAAAGGACAAAAATGTTTTCATAATTCTGGAGACTAAATTCTGAGAGGAAGGATGAGCAAAGCTGTCTCTGCTGGGGGCGTGGGGATCTGTTCCACACAGCTCAGCTCTGGGAATTTCCAACAGTCTTTAGCAGTCTTTGGTTATATCACATGATCTCTGCCTCATCCACACATGGTAGCATTCTCCCTGAGTATGTGTGCCTGTGGGGGGGCGGTCTGTCTGTCTGTCTGTCTGTCTGTCTGTAGGCAACCTCTTTTATGAGGACATAGGACATAGAGAATTGGGAGCCTACCTGGCTCCAAAATGATTCAATTTTAACTGATTGTACCTACAATGACCCAGTCTCTAACTGAAGTCATATTCTGTGGTATTGGACTCCAACATAAGAATTTTTCAATAACACAATTTAGCTTGTAACAGAGTCCAGTGGAAAAGCAATCTATAAAAATTCATTTTGGATTTTCATAAAGACTTACAAAATGCAGCACTTTGTTCTCAGCACAGACTGTCATCTCTTTGGAAGCACACAGTAAGAATTTGACCTGTGTTAGGGGACATGACTGAACAGTTTGTCATCAACTTTAAAGCAGCTGCTCCCAGGGCTGGAAAGATGACTCCACTGTTCTGCTTTTCCAAAGGATTTGAATTCGGTTCCTAGCACCGTGTCAGGTAGCTCACAAACACGTGTAAATCCAGCACTAAGAGATCCAATGCCCTCTTCTGGCCTTCTTGGGCACTGCACTCATGTGTGTAAATACACACACTACACACACACACACACACACACACACACACACACACACACACACACGTGGTGGTAGAAAATAAAAATAAGATCTTTAAAGTAAAGGCTGCCTATTTGAGTGTAAATATATTCCTGGTAACTGATTGTCTTGTGTTGACTGACAGAGAAAAGCCTCTGGCCACGGTTTCCAGTCTCCTGGACTTTACATATTGAAGGAGCTGAAGCCCTGTGCAAAGAGTTTAAGTAACCAGAACTCAATGAAACTTTCCAAAGCAGTGTGCCATTCGATAGCAAAACATAAAGGCAGAATCCGGCTCTCCTGACTCAAGGGACTGCGCTGTGCCCACGGGTCCCAAACACACATGCGTCTCATCATCCACACACTGGCACTGGGCCACTGTGGCAGCTCAGCCTCACTGTAAATGTGAGTGGGTTTATATTCACTTAAGAAACACACCTCTGAACACATCTGTAAGGGCGTTTCCAAGTGGGGTTTAGTTCAAGTGACCTTTACCCTGACGTGGGTGGCACTATTCCATCAGCTGGAATCCCAGGCTGAAGAAAAGCATGAATGTCAGTAGTCAGTGTGACCAGCCACTCCGTGCTCCTGCCGCCACGCTTCCCTGCAGCAAGTGACCCTGTCAAACACCCAGCTAAAGCAAATCCTTCCTCCCTCATGCTGCTGTTATCAAATATTTTGCCATAACAATGAGAAAGCAACACAGACACCTTGAACCCAACAAGGCTATTCTTGTCAAAATGGCCCCATGACTGCGGAGAAGCACAGAGCACAGCAGTAAAGCAGCATAGACTTGGATGTCCCACAGCCCGAGGTTATAGCCTATGTCCGACCTTGTCAGATTTTTAAGCAACAGATATCAGTCACCTTTACCAGCCAAGCACAACCTCAGTGAAGATGGGGTGACACTGTATATGAAACAGAGAAGCATCTGCCACATGGATGGAATTTAACTCGTGGCGACGATTAATCTCTGTTGGTGAAGAGCTGCCGTTCTGGAGAAATCACCTTGAGGTAACCTTTTCCTTTTAAGTTCTGAAAAACAGATCTGAGATTCAACCAACAAAACCACTCAGACCTCTATATCATTTCATATTGCCTGAGGATATTAAGAGAGTGGGTGTGGTTTTGTTTTATACTATGCAATGTTAGCAGCCTGTGTCCCAGCACAGTGATTCTGAACAGCTCTATCAAATTCAATTGAACTAATCCAGCAGCTTTTACCAAGGCTCCTCTGGCATGATATTTATGCAAGCTGTTTTTCTTATTTCAGGCACTACTGACTAAAACACTTTGTACAAAGCAATGGAGCTAGATTTTATCTTCAAGGAAATTTGGCAAGACAATTACTGATAAGCCTCTACCTAAGGGTCATTGGCTTGGTCCTTGACTCCTTCAAGGTATTCTGCCTTACATGATGGTGTTTGCAATCTGTTCTCAACCTCTATGTTCCCCAAGCATTAGATATGAAAACAAGTCTCCACCACTCCAGGCTCCAGACTTGCCTGTTTGTGCCATGTTGTCAGCCAGGATCTACTTCCTCTTCATGTCTACACCTAGATACACACAGAAACCTTTGGGTGCATCTAAAGGGGTGCCAGGGCACTTGTCCTTCCTTATGCCCCCCTTCTTAAACCTGCTGGGTGCCTTCTTAGTGTCTAAGCCTGGAAAAGCACCTCTGCCTGGACTATTCTCTCCTATTGTGCTCACTACACGTACTTGTCCATCGGCGTGCACACTGAAGATGAAACCCTCCCCCAGTGGCTGCTATGAAACTCTCCCCAAGCACTAGTCTCTCTGATCCCATATTCTGTTATGCTCAAGTTATTTGGCGAGTAGACAAATGATAGACAAATCTGTGTGTGAAAGTTCGAAACTGCTTAATTGCCTGTTTAGGGAGGATGGGCCTGATGTTCAGTGAGGAACAGTAGGGACTCTGGAGTCAGTCAGGTCTTGATTTAAATATTAACTCTGCACTGTTTCAATTAAAAGACTTTAACAAATAGCCTCAGTGTTCTCATTTTCCAAATGGGGTATCGTTTATCATCAACACGCTTGGGGCTAACACAGATAAAATGGGATCACAGATGTAAAGTGCACATGAGAACTTCTTTAAAGGAGAGTGTCTTAGTTAGGGCTCTATTGCTGTGAAGAGACACCATGACCACGGCAACCCTTATGAAGGAAAATATTTAATTGGGGCTGGCTTCCAGTTCAGAGGATTAGTGTACTATCACCATGGTGGGAAGCATGGACGCAGACGTGGTGCTGGAGGAGATGAGCCTTCTACATCCAGATCCGTAGGCAGCAGGAAGGGGCCAAGAGCCACTGACCTGGCTTGGACCTCTGAGACCTCACAGAGGTCACCTACCCCAAGTGACACACTTCCTCCAGCAAGGCTCATCTCCTAATAGTGCTATTTCCTGTGAGCTTGTGGGCGCCATTTTCTTTCAAGCCATCACAGATAGGTAATGATGCTAATAGAAAGAAACACTGAACAGTCAGTGTTGCCAAAGCAGTGTCTATTGCTAAGCTCTCCAAGAACCTTCACGTTCCTACCTCTTACAATATGAGGGCAGAATTGCTACCAAATGCCAGACACCCATTTTCAATGATGCTTGCTTGCTTCAGAACCAGAATCTCGCTGTGTCTTGTTGATTCTTCAGAGGCACTGTTTCATTGCTTCAAGTTCATACCTCCTGCCTATTCTTGGAGTGACCTGTTTTTAGGTAGACCAGCTACTCATGCAAACTCAGTGTGTGATCTGCAAGGGTCAGGATATCAAGCCATGAACAACTGTAAATCCTTTGTTATAATTGATAACTACAGCTAATTGAATAAAAGAAATTAGACCTCAAAGAACAGGTTACCCAAGAGGCTTCATATATATATTTGCAGGTATATATGTATATATATACATATATATATTTTGTTAAATACAGGAATGGGAAGTAGAACGCAGAAAATGGACATTCAGATGAGATTTCCAAAGCAGCCCTGAGCAGCCAGAGGGTTGTATAAGCTGAGTCTCCTCAGCAAGATAGAAAAGGAGGGAGTAGGAGTCATTGTGAGAAGGTTAGTAGCCCGTGTGAGGCTTTGCCAGGGATTGACCTCCCAGTGCAGAGACACTCAGCACTCTTTTTCATGACTCGTAGCTGGTCCATAATTTCTGAAATATTACCAAGGAAGGCTAAAACCGCCAGGACCCACTCTAGGTCCCAGGCCTTTCTGGTACTGGGGACAGAGTTGGCTGGTAAAGAATGCCGGTTAGAGACTACACCCCTTCTAGAGGCTAGAGACGATGTTTGCTGGCCTCACAGAGACTCAACAGGAGCTCGGTTTGCATTTAAGTTCAGAAGATAAAACACAAACATGCAAAAGTTTTATTTTGTGTTTTTCATTTTGTTTTGTTCTCGGAAAATGAAAGCAATCTCAAAAAACCTTCTGTCAACACGGATACAAATTCGGTTCTACCTAGCTGCCTGCAGTGTCTTGGAAGAAAGGAGGATATTTCAGCACCTGGACAGTGTTAATCTTGGGTTTAAAACAAAGCAAAACAAGCATGGGGAGTTTTGAAAGCACTGAAAATGAGTTCTGGAGACAATCAGATTTTCTAACATGTCAGTCAAAAATGTATTAGCAAACCGGAGCATGGAGGGCATGCCACTAGAAATCAGTGGAGGTGGCAGCCACTCCTAACTTCACACTTGAGAGCTGAGGCGGAGTTTTGACATAGGAAAGGGAGCTTGCAGATCCCTGGATAATGGAGAGATGTACAATCCTGTGTGGAGCACGCTCTTCCCACCTAGGGAGCTGATTACCTGAAGAGAAAGGCATGTACACAGCCTGATAAAAACAAGCTGGATGATCAGAGCTATAATAAAAGTAATAAATTATGCCTATCAAGCAGTAAGTCCCATAAAGGAAGTATAATTTACAATGCACTTTGAACCTTTGATAGGTGGAGGTATGAGGCAGACATTTTAAGCGGAGAAGCATCACGTACAAGGGCAGGAAATAGGCTAGAGCACGTGCTCAAAGGACCGCGCGTGAAGGGCGGGTCACGGTGAACATCTGTGCTTTTGCCTGTTCAAAATTCTCCCTCTATTCTCTCGGCAATGGTAACACTATTCCTCTAGAATAGTGTTCCTCTTGTCTTAGTGTCTGAAGCCTGGCATTGACCTTGCTTTTAAAATCAGGGTAGGGTTTGTCTGTGACCCTCCCTTGACCTCTATCACTGGTTAAAGTCACTAGTTTAGAGTTGAGTGTGTAGCTCACGACGGCCTGTGCACCAACGCACATTTTGATTGATTCCCGTGATCTTGTGCTGGTTCTCAACAAGAGTCATTTTCTAAGACAGTGGCAGAGCCTGGGATTTCATGGGTCTCTTAAGAGAGTTACCTGTTGAAAAGAAAGGCCAGAGCATTCACACAGTGGCACAATGGAGGGACAGCACATCTCCATTTGGCTTACCAGTCCAAACTGCTCTCTGGGACCTGTATCCATAAGGATTGTCACATAACCGAGACCAGGCTGGAGAGGACCCTGAAGCATCTTCAACATACTTCTGTCTGTAATCAACAAAAAGGAGGAGCATGGGAGACTTGAGGAAAATGGTGGTTTTGACCTGGCCTAACTGATACACTTCCGTAGGCAGGGAGACCCTGTGAGGGAGCCACAATCACCAGTGATAACAGCTTGTCAGCATGACATCATGAGTTTCAGAGACTCTGCACTGGCGTCATTTCAGGAGCTTGCTGTTCAATGTGCATTGGCCTAAGCACCTCCCACACATCGACTCACCTGGTACTCATGCAACCATATGGAAAAGATCCTCTTATTCACATTAACGTGGACTCCAGTCTATAAAGAAGGTCCATTTTGCAAAAGCTGCAATTAAGGCATTAGTAGGCTAATAAATTCCCAATCTTCTACAACCAGTCAAATGGCAGAAATGAGCTCAAATGACCAGCAAGGCATAGCCAAGAGCCTGTTCTATACATACACAAATATACACACATATACACACATACAAACATAGACATAAATACTTATTTATGCATTTTATGTGTATGAATGTTTTGTCTGCATGAATGTGTGCACACAGTGTGAATGCCTGGTGCCCAAGGAAGGCAGAAGAGGGCGTCAGGTCCCCTGGAACTGGCTAACGGATGGTTGTGTGTCACCATTTGGGTGCCACAAATTTAACCTGGATCCTCTGCAAGAGGAACAAGAGCCAGAGGCTATTCTTAGACAGGACAGTTGCCAGCAGCACAATGACTTGCGGGATCTATGCTCTTCCCCATGCGTGCCCATTCTCCCCTCCGGGTAGCCTGCATGAGTAGAATTAGTAGAATTCACTAAGAATGGTATTTCTAGAGTGCCCCATTGTACTGCCACTTGGGTAGAGAAGATGACACTGCCCCATGGCAGAATAAAATATGAGGAGTGAGCCCTTGAGAATACTATTCAGAAAATGACAAGTCTCCATGGTGTCGACAGTGGGTCACATAACGTGAGTGACAAAGGAAAGGAGCAGAGAGAAACTTTGCTCCCTAAGAAAAACCCTGCATCTCCTTAGAATGCAGATTTCTATCAGAATGTCCAAAAGTACATTGTGCGTACTTCCATAAACGGCCATTCCTGTGCTGTTCCAGCCGGTCCTTGGATACAGGGAGATGAAGTCAGGCCTCCCAAGCACTGTCACTGCAAGTCCCATCTCTCTGCCAGGCCTTCCCACAGCCACAGATGGTCTAGCTTCTCCATCCCTGTCACTTCCTGAGGGTGTGGGAGAAAGAAAAGAGTTAGAAAAGAAGAAAGTAGCAAAGAATTTTCCAGTACTAGCCCGGCAGGGCAGGTGCCAAACAGACGCAGGGTTCATGACTGGTGGAAATAGCTTGGTGCCCCTGCTTCCCTGCTGCCCCCCTTCTCCTGACGTCCAGTTCTCCCGGGGACTCTGCTGCATTCTCACTGCACAGCGACAAATGACCCATCATGTCCTCCTGGTCACTCAGGTGGTCATGGTGCTGGTGGTGTTTCTAGGAAGAACTTGATAAAGGAGGCAAATCCATGCTTTCCAAGTAATTCACTTATTCATTAGTTAAATACCAATTGACAAATGGCTAGGCAGTGGTTCTCAATGGTCCTAATGCTGTGACCCTTCATTACAGTTCCTCATGTCGTGGTGACCCCCCAACCATAAAGTTATTTTCATTGCTACTTTGTAACTGTCATTTTGCCACTGCTATGAATCATAAGGTAAATAAATATATGGTATGTGAGATATCTGACATGTGACCTTCACAGGGGTCACAACCCGCAGGTTGGGAACTGCAGCTAATGAGCCTGAGACGTTTCAAGGCAGTGTGGGTAGAGTACCAGACGGCTAACTTCCAAGGAAAAAGAGAAACAAAAAACAAATCAGTAACTGTAGAAGCTAGTGACTGAGAAAGAAAGAGGAGGAAGGGGAAAGGGAGGAGGTGGCAGAAGAGAGGAAGAGAACAGGTTCATCTTACAAGTGTAGGAACTAAAGGACACTGGCAGGAAGAGTTGCCGAGGGGGCTTGATTAGGGAAGTGTAAGAAACAGCAAAGCAAGTGACGACTGTAGGAAGGCTGTGGCAGGCTGAAGAAAAAGGAAGGAGTAGGCTCATCTTCGGTATGTGGAGGAGAAGACCACCCACGTGGCTGGTGCAGAGAGAGCAAGCCAAAGATTCTCAGGGACGATGCTGGAAAGGGAGCCTTAGGCAAGAAGGCTGTATTCTGTCGTTAGGATGCCAGGAAGCCATGAAGGCATGGCAGCAGGAGCGGAAGGATGTGTTGTGCTTTAGGAAACACTTGAGGCAGAAACAAGGAAGAAAACAAGAGGAGCAGGGGACCGGGGACTGCATGCAGGAGAAGGTGGCCAGGGCCAGGGTGACAGTTATGGGAGCATGACGAAAAACATCGGTCTCAAGACATATTTGGGGATCGGAGCCTCCTCTCTTACTTTGCAGCTGTACAGTGGGTGAGCTCAGCCACACAGCTGTGACTCACAGTTCCCAGGAGCTGTTCTCTCCTGTGCTTCTCCAGTCTAAAGATGTCTTCATGCCCAGAGATAAACACAGCCTGGAGTAAGGAAGATGCCTTCATGGCCATAACTAAGCACAGCCTGGAGTGACAGCGGAGGCCTCAGTTCCAGGAGGAGCTGCCAACAGTAGGGCTTGGAGGGACGTGTGTCCCTGTGTTCTGTGTTGAAGATAAAGGGTCTAAAACCATTCTGGATGCTTCATCGGGATCCAGACCCTGGTGTTGCTGCTGTTCATCCTTCTTGTTAGACATTACCACCCACTACTTGACTTCCACTACCGTAAGATGTCTCAGACACATCCCAGTGTTTCACTCCTTCACATGCTCCCCGACTTTGTGCAACCCCGTTCTTCAGTCTCTGTTTTGAGGGAACTCAGTCCATCCCCCAAGGCCTGTGAAGGAGATGTCAAAATCTTCATAGACCAATCTCTCCTTTTCTTTCAAGAATTGGTGGGTTTATAACAAGAAACAGTTTTTTTTCCTTGATTCTTCCCAAACTGGCATTACCCACCTATACTTGTAAGATCAACCCTGATAGTCTGGTTTATGGAAAGTCAACAGAAGAACAATTGTATAGTAAAGGAAAGATATTCAGAGATCTCTTCTAGAAAAGCAAATGTGGTTTAGTCTCAAACTACACAGATGGCTCTGTAATGGGCCGGATAGACACTGTCAATTTCACAGACAGCAAATAGACAAGGGCATGGCTGAGTGATAATTCGGCAAAGGGATAATACGCTTAAATGAGATTTGGAGAGAATCACTTAAAGTGCTTAGGCTTGTGGATCCTGAAAGTTCTGCTAGAAATGACTATAGATTAAAGAGATAAGAGACGAGTGGCTAACATAAAGCAGAAGAATTCCTTAAATCAACACAGACATTTTAATAACTGGGCTTTAAATAAATCCCCCCTCTGAAGTCATCTAACATTGAAGAGCCCCTGTGACACAGGAGAAGCTAATCACAACACTTAATAATCCCGGAACCAAGAGAGTGAGGCAGAAGCTGAAGCATCGTTCCTTCAGCTCCTCTGACACCCCGCTTTCCACTCTGCCCCAGGATCCCCGCCACCCAGCACCCCAGCATCTTATAGCCTAGGCTGTCCCTGACAGGACAGTCAGGTTGGGTTTGACTCACGTTGGGTTTCAAGCCTCTCAGACCTCAGTGTGGATGGCTATAAAACTGGAGCAGTTCACCCCACAGGTTATTCCAGGAGTTAAGTGAGCTAATGAGAGGGCAAGCAGAGCTAACACTTGGGAAGCCACCAGTCATTTACTACGCAACCTCGCCAAAGACGTCAGTCAGGGGCCAAGAAAGAAAGAAAAGGAAGTGGGCTGGGGTGGAGGCTGATGCCATACACGACATGGTATAAGGGAAAGGGTGCCCTGGAGCAGCTGAAGCTTCACTGTCTAAATAGGGCTGGTGATCAGGCGGTAGACCCAGGCTGGCTAGCTGGCATCAGTTAGGATGGGCAGAGCTGACCGCTCTACCTGTCAATAAACTGCATAGATGTCATCCAGCTACAGAAAACAGGGAGGCATAAATCTCTGCTGGCCTTTAACAAATCAGTGTAACAATTCACATCAAAGACTGAGAAACTGTTAATATTCTGGGGAATTTATTCAAACACGAAAGAATATGCTATAGACACATTGGTGCTAGCGAAAGTGGTAATGCTGAAAGTAAAATGCCAGTCCTTAGAGGCCAAGAGTGACTGTTCTTTTCCTAGTGGGGGTAATAAACTAACTATAAATATGAGCACCAGATACCTCTAAAAATGAGTGTTTGTGATAAAAAAGAATCTTCAGTGTAAGGGCCTAGAAGATCATGTGTACATTCTAATGTGATATGTAAATTACAGATGGTTTGGAACAGCAGAATATGCCAGAACACAATTTTATTTTTTAAAAGTGTTTGATATGTTTACTTTATAATATTTTTAACAATTAAAAGGGATTTGAAGTGGGGAGGAGAAGCGGCTCTCTCAAAGCTTCATGCCACAGACCGCAGTAATACACAGAAAGCTGCTGGCAAGTTTGTCTTTTCCTTACAGGTGCTCTCAGCTCACCTAGGGATTCTGTGCAAACTTTGTATACTCTTCCCTGTAGAAACACACACTTCTAACAATGCAAACATTTCCTTCGTACTGAGATCTGTTTAAACCTTCACATCTGGCACTGGAGGCCAGATGTGTCGTGAGAATTGCCAAGGGACTGCTGCTATGGACCATGACATCTATTATTTTAAGCACTATGCTGATGAGAACCAAAGCCCCGGCCACTGAGTAAAATATGATCAGTGTAAAAGCCTATTTGGCAAAACTCAAACCAGAGCTCTCTCCTTCTGACATCAGCTGTATACTTTCTAAGCATTTTCTTCATGCCCAAAACTATATTTGGATGAAATCAAGAAAGATATTGCACCTAAGATTCCACAAAAAGCTTGAGATATGAGCCCCAGATATAGAAGAAAGAACGTTTTCCAAGCCGCGTTGTCTGTTCTTGCAGTGGGACAGCGACACTGTGTCCCTGACAAGGGGTGAGATTCGTCATAGATGTCACACTGGGTCCCTGACAAGGGGTGAGATTCGTCATAGATGTCACACTGAGGCGCACAGGCACCAGAGCCAGAAAGCTAGACAGACCATCGCCGCTACAGCCGTTGCTAGCTCTCTCATGCCTATATGTGTCAAAGACCCAGGATGGATCCCAGGCACCTCATAAGAGGGATGTCTTTCCAAGGAGGCTGGTATCGTAAGAGAATATTCCAGAGCACAGAAAGTATTTTCGGTACAGACTAGTCTTCGTGTTCAGTTCTCTGTGGTCGGGGACTGAGTGTTTGTGTCCTGGAAATATCTGAGCAGTCAAACCACTCTGTGTACTGAAGAGAAAGGAAGAAAGGGCCTCTGTTTTAGGTGAAAGGGGAGAAAGTTCCTTCCTCCTCCCCCTACATTGGTTTTGCATCCTGGTCATACTCACTAAACTCTAGTGACTACGGGGTGAGGCAAGCCAGGTGGAGGCTGAGGAAACTGCTCCCCCATGGCTTTAATGTAGAGTGTCATACATGTGCAGTGGTCATTACATCACTGCTCCCCCATGGCTTTAATGCAGAGTGTCATACATGTGCAGTGGTCATCACATCACTGCTCCCCCGTGGCTTTAATGCAGGGTGTCATACATGTGCAGTGGTCATTACATCACTGCTTCTCCATGGCTTTAATGCAGGGTGTCATACATGTGCAGTGGTCATTACATCACTGCTCCCCCATGGCTTTAATGCAGAGTGTCATACATGTGCAGTGGTCATCACATCACTGCTCCCCCATGGCTTTAATGCAGAGTGTCATACATATGCAGTGGTCATTACATCACTGCTCCCCCATGGCTTTAAGGTTAATGCAGGGTGTCATGCATGTGCAGTGGTCATTACATCACTGCTCCCCCATTGCTTTAATGCAGGGTGTCATACATGTGCAGTGGTCATTACATCACTGCTTCTCCATGGCTTTAATGCAGGGTGTCATACATGTGCAGTGGTCATTAGATCACTGCTCCCCCGTGGCTTTAAGGTTAATGTAGAGTGTCATACATGTGCAGTGGTCATTACATCACTTCTGCTTGGAATGTCAGAGACAATGGCTCAGACAATGGTCAGCACGAAGTGTGGCTTGTGATCACTCTCAGGAGGCTGAGGACAGAGTGGTGTCATCCTCGGGAGTGACTGTCTTCTCTGACAACCAGAGATCAGGCTCATCTATAGGGCCCTTTGTCCTGATCACCTCTAGCTTTGACCTGGTGATGGCACAGGCCACCCTGACTGGAAGAGTGTATCATCCCCTCCTCCTTGCTTCCCCGCCCAGTCAAACCTGCCCAGGCCCCAACCAGAGGGTAAATGGGCTATGTCACTGAATAGATGACAGATTCTTACACTGGGATGTGTGTCCCAAATATGGGCAAGGGGTGGGGGTTAGGGAGAAATGGGCTTTGCCCTTGGACATATCTTCTCTAAGCTTTCTGAAGTGGTTCCAACCACCTCCATCTTAGGATTTGATAAACAGAAGGCAGCCTTCAGTCAGGATGGCACCAATACAAATGTCATTGTGGACGTCACTCACCCCAAAACCAACAGCATGTCTGCTCACTTGCCAGAGGCTAGCAAGACTTCAGTGAGGAGAATACGGGGTCTTCCTCTTCCGGAAGGGTGGGGTGGTGGCGGGGCTGCAGCTGGCTTCTGTCCTGGCAGCCCCACCAGATGTTTCTTTTACTGAAGGAGCTCAGAACCCAGGCTACAGAGACTGAACTCCCTGCTCATTCTAAGCACTTCCATCCTGCTCTGCTTTGAAGGAGGCATCATCCATAAATAAAGCCCGGGCTGGGGACTCCTGGGCACATATCAGCACAATCCCTACCCTGTGTTCTGGGGTGTGCTTGTGGCTAGTGGTTTAACATTAAATTTCTCATCGTTAACCAGACAAAGGTTTTATTCTCTATTGCCTCCAGCTCTGGGAGATGTATATAAGCCTTTTCCAAGATGTAAATGTCTCCGTGAGTGGCAGTTTGGAGATGGTGTGCCAACGACAGCTAGAGCACACTGTGGTGTTCTGTTCCTCCTGTCCTGGCACAGGAGACTTCCTCCGCCAGGGAGAACCACCCACCCGTCCTCATGGCCAACTCTAAAGCTCCCTCAAAGGTGCAGATTGTATCCCTTCACTCGACAAGTATGGATTAAGCACTTCCTTTTCGAGCCCGAGAGGCACGCTCTGTGCCATCACCAGGCCCTCAGACGGTCAGTAAGGTGAGGAGTGGAAAGAGCTATGATCATAGCCAGGGGGTGCTTCTGCTATGAGCTACTCTACTGGGGGAGGGGTTGGGGGGATCAGAGCAGAAGGCCAGCCCTATCCCACCCCTCCCTGGCTTTCCCTGGCTTTTTCTTACTGTCCTGTTCTCTCAAAGGCACATATGCCATCAGCTCCCCAATGACACTTCTACATGACGTCTGCCCTCTGCCCCACCGTTCCTGCTTAGGCCTTGGACGCCATGGACTGTCTAATGAACCAGCTACCCAGGAAACAGTCAATGCTTGGAGTAAATAATCCTTTACAGAAGCAACTAGTCTCCTTAACAGCAAGAGATCAGGAATTGTTTTTAAACCCCAGAGGGATCACAGAAGTGAAGGCATGCTATATTGCTTTGAGTGGGAGTTTGCAGACGAGCATGAAGGAGTCATTGAGCAAAGCTGCATTAAATAACAAGCACAGGATTGGCGTCTGGGAATGAATAGGCAGGGATGGGGGTCAGTGCCAGATGAGCTCTGGGGCCAGAGACCCAAACAAGCTATCACAGTGCTGAGGTCAGAGGTGAAGCTCAGAGCAGAATTTTGTTTCTTTGAAAGGTTTTGGTTTTTGAGATAGGGTTTCTCTGAGTAGCCCAGTCTATCCTGGAACTCACTTTGTAGACTGGACTGCCTATGCCTCCTGAGTGCTGGGATTATAGGCATGTACCACCGTTGCCCAGAGTCAAGGTAGAATTTGTTTTTAACCTCGGTTTTTGTGACACAAAACCTGTACAGAGCCTGTGTGGAAGTTACATTGGTGCTAGAACGATATTTAACATTTTAATATTTTGTTAATCTATATCTTGATAATATCTTGATAATAATCAGCACACTCAGTACAGCAAAGAGTTCATCTACTGCAGACAGTGGCAAAGGGTTCTTCTTAGATGTGTGTGAGTACAAATTCAGACTATGGTACAGCAGCACAGTGGAGCTGAGTTTTAATCAAGTCCCCAGGGTCTGCGGGTCCACAGACCAAAGGATCTGGAGAGCCAACCATAAAGGCAGAAAACACTATACTCATACTATTAAAACTGAGCTATTTATTTGTTTTTTTTTTTTTTTTTTTTTTTTTTTTGCTTTGGGGATCAAACCCAAGGCATGTTAAGCAAGCACCACATCACCAAACTTCTACATCCCCAACCCTAAATTATGACTATTAAATGTTTCTAATTATAGAATTAATGTGCAGTCATTATGATGAATTCTGAATCTGTAAAGCCTACTAAGAAAAAATATTAAGTCTGCTTTAATCTCATAATTCAGAAATAGCCTTATTAGTATTTTGGTATGTTTCTTTCTAAATCCTTTTCTAAGGTTACATTGCCTGTAATTTTTATTATGGTCTTTTAAAATTGTGACCTTTTGAGTTAGGGGCTACCTTAAACACACACTTCTGAGTGCCTATTATAAACCTTAACCTGGTCAGGTTGTAGACTCAAAATTTTAATTTTTGACTAAATTTAAAATTTAAGAACTAACTTTTTGATACCTTATCTCTTTTAAATTAAAATTTTATTACATTCACATGTTTGTGCGCTCACGTGTGCGTGCGTGCCCACGCGTGCGCATGTTCCATGCATGTTGTCCCAGTGTCCACACACGAGGCTTAGATGACAAGTCACAAAAGTCAATTCTCTCCCGCCACGCTGTGAGGTCTGATTATTGAACACAGATCATCAGTCTTGATGGCAAATGCCTTTACCTGCTGAGCCACGTCGCCATCCCATCATTTTAAATCTAGACTCCTGAGTTGCATCTGTGGAGGATATGTTTGCATCTTGGCGGTAAGGTCTGGTTTTTGTGGATGTGGGTGCATGTGCGTGTGATTTTTTTCAAAGTTAAGGTTAGGTTTTAGTGTTGTTTGCTTCAGAAACCAGCTAGGTAAGCATCACGGTGTCCTGCATGCCGTGGAGCTGCTTCTTCTTGTTGATGATTTGTATGGCCTAGCTCACCAAGGAACTAATTTGGAGTCTCACACAGTCCCACCTATAAATTCAGTATGGGTGTTTCATCAGTTACCACTAGACTGAGAAGGTACCCGTGTGTCTCTTACAAAAGCATTCTATTGTCTTTAACTAATTTATTTATTATGTGGGATATTTTATATGCTTGTGTACACATGCCCACATGTACATGCATGCATGTACAGGCCAGAGGTCAGTCACTCTCCATCTTCGTTCTTGAGGCAGAGTCTTTCACTGAACCTGGAGCTCATAGATTTGACCAGACTGGATGACTAGTGAGGCCTAGGGATTCTCTTGTCTCCAGCTCCCTAGCACCATGATTACAGGCATATGCCATGGACCTGACTTTTTCAGTGCTGGTGATCAATCCCAGGTCCCCCTGCTTGTAAAGGCAAGCACTTTACTGACTGAGTCATCTCTCTGGCCCTGACTCTTTCTTGAGTCTCCTATCTTTCCTAACTCTGCAAATTTCTCCATAAAAGGTGGTCAGTCCTGTAACTTAGCCCAACATGTAAAGCCAGCGATACTGGAGAAGAGTTCTCAAAATCCCGGTATCCTGGTGACTCACCCTGTGCTGGGATTCAACCTTTGGACAGAGTCCTAACTTCCTTCCTCAAAGGCTGTGCTGTTTGGAGCTTCTCTGCTGAGACCGGCACAGCCCCACTGTCTACACGTCATGGGTGTCCCTACAAACCAACTCAAACAAACACGGTATGTGTGTGGCCTGTCCTGACTGAAAAACGACAAGTGTCTATCTCGTCTCACTGAGACAGCACAAAGTTCAGGGCTGTGCTTCAGAGAACGGGGTAGTCACTCAGGGCCTGGTGGCTTCTGCTGAGAACTGGGCTGGCGGATGAAGCCGTTCAGACTCAGACCTGCCTCATTGTAGGCTAACCCCTCCCCTCAGGTGGCCTGAGATGACAGGATAGGGATGATGACGAAGGTCCCCAGACTCCACAGAGGCTCACAACCAGTGGAGACCTTGGGCTAATGTGTACTTTTGCCAGATTTCTCGCCAATGTTTCTTTATATTCAGTGTTCATCTTGCTTTCTGCGGTGGATTTTTTTTAACAAGTCACTAAAGATTGTTTTCACAAAGTAACACTGTCTGCACCATCCTGTGCCTCGAGATATTGTCCCATGATATGCCAACTGTGGTCCCAGGATGAAGGCAGAATCCATCCTCACATGAATTCGAGAAAGAACTTTGATGGGTGGTTTTTATTGTCAAGTTGACAGAACCTAGCATCACCTGGGAAGAGAGGATCTCAATCTGTCTCATCTGATTGTCCCATGGCCTTGTCAGTCAGAGACGGTATTTACAGATGACCGATGGAGGCCGGTCCAGCCCACTGAGGGCAGCACCATCTCTAGGCAGGCAGGTCTAGGATGTATGAGAAAGCTAGCAAAGCGAGGCTTCCTTCATGGTCTCTGGTACAAGTTCCTGCCTTGAGTCCCAGGCCTCATGTCCTTCAGTGACAGGCCATTACCTGGAGGTCTAAACCAGAGTCACTCTTCCCCTAAGCTGCTCTTGGTCATGATGTTTATCACATCAAAAGGAAAGCAAACTTCAACAAGGTCAAACAGCATCTGGCTGATTTCTTTACCATGTGACCCTCAGGACATCTTAAGTACAATTTTGCTCTCTGCAACTTCTTTTTCTTAAACAACACATTTATTAAGCATTCCACATACACCCCAGCTGTGTAGAAGACATTGGAAGGATTGTTATCTTGATGACCATTGAATGTCATGATCTTTATGTACTGGTTCAGACTGATTCCTGGTATTTCTACAGGCCCTGTCTCATTCAGCGCACCTTCCCTGGGTATTGCTGGCTTTATTGCAGTGGCATGGAAACATCATTGACCCATCATGAAGGTATAAGTAAGGTATCAGTCCTAATTTGCATCCAGGGATGTCTGATTCCCCAGGCCATGCCTGTAACCAGGAAGCTCATCTTTGAAATCTTTACCTAATGGAATTTGATATCTAGTTGATGCAGGGAGAACCTTTCTTGGAACCTCCCCTTTATCTGTAAGAGCAGAGATTTCTGGGAATTGAGGCTGTCATACATGCCCCATTTGGAATGGCTCTGCTATAAGAGGAGGGCTAAAGTAGACCTGTGATACATGTGGTCTGTAGTGGTACCCAGGGCCATGAAGAAGATGAAAAGACAGGACCTAGAAAAAATAAACTTCTGGCTTGCTCTCCTACAGATCCATGTATTCTTAAAAACAGGTTTGTTTTCCCCACAGAAGCTGTCTCTTTTTGCACTCTATTCTCCTAAGCTAGATTTACGAGCTCCACTCTTTACTGTCCTATTGGAGCTACTCACCAAAGGATGGTGCTGCACATATATGACATGTAGCAACGAGCATCTTCTGCCATCAGCCCACTTTTACCAGATGGATTCCCAAACACTCACCATCAAACATTAGAGGGTGGAAGAAGAGGCTCTTCATTCTCTAAAGCCCCACACTAGTTCAGTAACCACACTCTTTGGAATTACTTTTCTATTTAAGTCTTTTGAGCTATCTTGCTCTGTTGCCTACAGTCATGAGTATGGTTTTGTGTAGTAATGAGAGGAGCGGGCTGCTTGTCATCCCAGCCACCCTTGGCTGTGTCCCGCCACCTGGCTCCCAGTCACATGGCTAGCTTATACCCGAAATAATTACACAGAAACTGTATTCATTTAAACACTGCCTGGCCCATTAGTTCTAGCCTCTTTTTGGCTAACTCTCACATACTCGTTTAACCCATTTCTTATAATCTGTATGTCACCATGAGGTCATGGCTTACCAGGAAAGATGCCTAACCGGCGTCCGTGTCAGACAGGAGAAACATGGCATCTGCCACACTGCCTTCTCTCTCCCAGCATTCCATTCTGTCTACCCCACCTACCTGATTTATGCCCTATCAAAAGGCCAAGGCAGCCGGGCAGTGCTGGTGCACACCTTTAATCCCAGCACTCGGGAGGCAGAGGCAGGCGGATCTCTGTGAGTTCAAGGCCAGCCTGGTCTACAAGAGATCATTCCAGGACAGGATCCAAAGTTACAGAGAAACCCTGACTCGAAACAAACAAACAAACAAACAAACAAACAAACAAAAAACCCAAAAGGCCAAGGCAGTTTTATTTATTCACCAATGAAAGCAACACAAATATAGATGAACCTCCTACACCAATTTTGTTTTGGTGCTGAGTTTCAAACTCAAGGTTTTAGTATGCTAGGCAGGTATTCTACATCCTCAGCCCAGGAATGTGCCTCTTGAGCAGCTAATAAAAGTAGTTAAGGAATCAACAAAACTTAGGAATCTCGATTTGAGTGGTAATGTCAAGGTAAGGTGATGGGGAAACTCTATCAACCAATCACATCTAATTAAGGCATGGCTACCTACAACAGAGGAGGAAAAACTGGGAAAATTAAGGTGTGCACCCTCTCTGCGTGGTGCCCACCGGACATATAGAAAGTCAGACTTCCCACTCTTGTAGTGTGAGTTTTCCCCTTATAACCATTAAAGTATAGTTATTATTCTTGAGCTGGCCTAGTTATTCATTGTACCAACCAAATTCGTTACACTTGGCACCCAATGTGGGGCTCAAACCCATGACCCTGGGATTAAGAGTCCCATGCTCTACCGACTGAGCGGGATAATTGGATAATGGGAAAATAGATTGGTATTGATTCTTGCATATTGATACAAAGTTAAATTATATTAAATATTGTATGCATGTATGCTTCTACCTCTGTTTAAAACATTGTTTATGTATTGATATATATGTTTACCATATTGCAGTGTACATTAGTACCTCTGATCAAGATACTTATACATTGTTTACATTGTCATTGTCCTCATTTATTGCACAGTTATTTATTGTCTTAGTCTTTAAGTTAGATAGGTATTGAGAATTATAGATCAATAGTCATCTATTTTGTCATATTTATAGTTAGACTAATTAGGTTCTTTAGATACATAGAGATTATATTCAGTATAGATAGATAATCTTCAACCTCTTCAAAGAGCTGTAAAAAAATGGCCTTTAATCTAACTTGGAGTTCTGTGGTAATGAGACACAATCGCTCCTGACAACACCTATCTATTCCCGAGAGAATGTTGAGCACCAAAGACACTTCACCTGGAGCCCTTCTTCTTGGCAGAACTGGCCTTTGGGCAAAGAAATGCACATACCTCAATCACTGACAGAGATACAGAGTATCTGTAAATGGATAAAACAGAGCTGTCATATTCTGCCAAGACAGGGTAAGATAGTTTTAAAAAGTTTCTTGCCTTTGAAAATGGTATGTCAGTTACGTTAGGCCTCAGCCAAAGTTGATTGCTTCAACATTGCAAATGAGACTTTGGGTGATTGCCCAGGTAGTCAGTTGTCTCTGTCATTTGTTGCATATTTTGGAAGTTTCTCGATTGCACTTCCTGTTCACTCAAGTAATATTGTTTCCCTTCTCAGATCTTTGATGGAGTTAAAGATTATATAATTGTAGTTACCTTCCTCATGATTTAGCCAAGCTTAATTTCAATGCGATATTTAGACTGCTTAAAATAGAATGTTTAGTAAAACTTTTGTTATGCATTCCTTGCTTGATATTGTTTATTGTTTGTAATTTTATATTTGGTATCTGTTCCTATTGTATATACTTGTATTGGGTCTGGATCGATCTTGTTTAGACAAAAGGGGAGATGATGGGGAAACTCTATCAACCAATCACATCTAATTAAGGCATGGCTACATGCAGCAGAGGAGAAAAAACTGGGAAAATTAAGGTGCATGCCCTCTCTGCACGGTGTCCGCCGGACATATAGAAAGTCGGACTTCCCACTCTTGAAGCGTGAGTTTTCCCCTTATAGCCATTAAAGTATAGTTATTATTCTTGAGCTGGCCTAGTTATTCATCGTACTGACCAAATTCATTACAGTAAGGGATAAGGGTTCATGGTGCAAGGTGTAGATGTTATTTAAAGCCCTATGATTAAACTAAAAACCTTATAAATGTGAACAACTTGCAAAGGAGTAAAGAGCTGGGAGTGTGAGACAGTGGCTTTAAGTCTTAGATGAGAAGAAGATACCAAAGCCTGGGATGTGATCAGTGGAGGAGGAGAACCAAGAGATGGTGTTGTGGAGACACAGAGGAGAAGGGGTTCATCTGGGGAAGGCTGGCTGTCCAAAACACTTCTGAGAACTAACCCTCCTTCCCTTGACTGTCCTCCCAGGAGCTGCTCCTGCCACAAGGGACACCTTTGCCCTAGAAGCTCTGGGATGCTGAACTTTTCCTCCTCTCTTTGTGCCTCCAAGCCTTCTGTCCTTTCTGCCTGCAAACCTCCCCGCATAGCAATCTAGATCTATCATCCTAGCCCTTCCCATCCCAGACCTCAGCCACAACTCCTCCATCTGGTCTGGGGTCCCTGCAAGGAGTCTAGCTCCTCCCCCATGGAAGCTCTCACTGGTGGTAGCCAAAGGCAAGCCCAAGCTCTTTATTTCAGTGATCTTCAGCACACGTCTTCATCTTGGTTGAGAAGTATCTAAATCAATAAAAACACAAAGGCAGGATCCAACCAGCATTGACATTGGTTGACCTGCTAAGTAAACCAAGACTCAAGGTGGCTTAGACTCCCAGAAAACCCATGTTTTCAGTCAATAAAGTCTCCCCTATTTGAAACAAATGGTAAGAAGTTTCATTTTAATTAGTAAGTTACAGAATTTTAAAAGAAATTTTGAGGCTGGGTGGTGGTGGCACACACCTTTAATCCTATCACTTGGGAGAGGCAGAGGCAGGTGGATTTACTTGAACTCAGTTCGAGGCCAGCCTGGTCTACAAGAGTTAGTTTCAGGACAGGCTTCAAAACTACAAAGAAACCCTATCTCGAAAAACAAAAACAAAACAAAACAAAACAAAAAAAAAAAGTTGTGATTCAAGGAACCTGAAAACGACACCATCCTTTCCTGTCTGAACTGTTGCATGTAACTCATTCAGCAACTATTTGTCTTTAAATAACATTAAAGTCATTTCCAATGTAATGAACATCTCTTTTCAAGTACCTGGAGTACCCACAATAGAAGGGAGTTTAGACTTAGCCATTGCTTGGGCAGTAAGACTCTTCAGAACAAATTAGGCAACAATGATAAACCTAATCCATTCTCCAGAGTTGGGGAGGGGTTGTGAAAATTTTTAAAATTGCACACACGTGAGGCAGCAGATGTCTAAGATGTGGGGAGTGAGTACAGTCTCAGGTTGCATCATTTGACGTGAGCAGCACCAATGTTCTGAACACAAATTGTAGATTCTAAAATACTATCTTTAGAAACGAGAAGTCAGCAACAGTCTATATATATATATCTTCCCCTTCCTTCCTGAACATCGTGCACACACGAGCACACATACATGCACCACACACACACACACACACACACACACACACACACAGAAACACAAATTTTTAAAGATAGGAAATAAATGTTTTAGAAATAGAGAAAACTGGCTTATTCCAGGCACTTCCTTTCTAGGTTTTCCTAAACTTTAAAATGTGTTGGAGG